>SEOQ01000768.1:0-13351 GCA_004679275.1 Dentipellis fragilis
GGRAGGAGAGCACGATAGAGTCCGAGACAATTGATGTTTTATATTTTCGAAAGGTATAATATCGGATGTGAAGGAAATGTGAAATGGACCGGAAGATCAAGGCACTAACGTCTTCCCTTCGTCCCAAGCTGCTGCACCGTATGCTTTCTCACCTCCCGCCAGCCTCCTTTCTCCCCTGTCGCGTGGGTTCACTCTTGCTCTCTCTTCTATCTCGTTGCCAATGCGACTCTTTCAGTCTGCCTGGGCGTGGACCGTGGATCACTCACTCGGTGCTTACCGTCTGCCTCTTTTGGTCGGCGTCATGTAGGCTGGTTTCTCGGCCACCATCAGCTCACGACCTGCGTCCTCTTCCCACTCCATGATGTTGCCTTGATGATGCCGTTATGTCTGCAGCCAGATGTCGAGCAGACTTTGCATATAGCGCTGAAAGTCATGCTAGCCCTGGCCACGGTGAGTGGTCACGATCCTCGGCATGCACAGGTCGTAACTACCCCAGTTCCGGCCTTCTTTTCCAATTGGAATAATATGAGGCAGACGCCTCGGCCTCTTCTAACTCCGTTCCAAGAGCTTCGAGGACAGTATGACTCGGGTCGTGGTCAGAGTCGACGGTAATTACTCTCGCAACATGCCATGACGTACCAAATGCCTAATCTCTGCAGCAATTCGCGATCTTGAGCCCAAAAGTTCGTCTTGCAGTAAAAGGTATGGGCGTTCAAGCTCAAGTTGCTACCTATGGAAACACTTTCGGGAGGGTGACAGCGAAGCTGTACATCGGACGCGGCTCATCCGCAGACGCGCTATAGCCAACCATCCGTCAAGGTCCTCGCTCAATCACTCCTCCAAGACGCGTCTTATTACGCGTCAAGTGCGGCCATCTTTCTTAACCACGCGTCTACGTCCAGTCCTTGTCAGTGCGCGAGGTAATTGCATACCCTGTTTGCAGCCCACCAGAATTACTGTCGTGTTCATGCATGGTCGTGATACGCCACGAGATGATCATACCTATTTCACTTCTAGCTCCCATTGGACCGGCCGCTGCCTTGGGATTTTCTATGGCTATGCCGTCATTCCCGTCTGAACGCCGAGGACCACGATATCTTCGCCTTTAGGTATCGGTGTGCCCATGCCGGCCGAGCGCACACCGCTCACTATTCCAGGCCGCCAGACGTGATATCACCCGTGATTCGATCTTTCTATCGCGCGCCGACGCCACCATCGCCGCCTCGTGTCTTGGAATGAAGGGTATGCAGCCTGCCATGCTTCAAGGGAACTGTCTCCCGTGCGATGGGTGCCTTGTGCCCTATCTGAAACGCATGACCATGACGGATAGCATTTAACCCATCGGTCGCATGCATTATTGGACTTGTTCAATGGGGTTTATGTACGGAATTGATACGGCGGTCTACTGCCCGGTATTTGCGTGTAGATTACAAACTAGATGCACGACCTTGAAATGATTGCGGAGTAAAATGGTCAGGAAAAGAGGCGGCTTGGAATTTTAGTACAGTCTATCGATCTCTAAACAGCTGTAAAGCGAGTGTAAAGGATCGCGCGTCGTGGCGATAACTCCGGGTATAGTCCTGTCCTATCTCATGCTCCGCGATAGCACCTCGGGCTGCAGGCCCTCAAGGTCGTCCGATCTTGTACCCTAAGCCCATCTTGCACCCACCACCACCGACGCTGTCTTAGAATTCACTCCTACATCTGCATCTGACCTTATGTCCTCCCTACCCCGCAGCGCAGTCTTCTATGGTGCCGTCATCAATCCGCAGACGCTTACCGCATACCAAGCGCTTCCGAATTGCTTGCTCTCCGTAGGTTTCGACGGGAATATCGACTGGTTAGAGGAAGATGTTCCAGAATACTTGCTGCAAGAGGTCTTGAGCCGTCATGGAAGTTCGGACGCGGACATTATCACGCTGAAGCACGGGGAGTTCCTCATGCCGGGCTTTGTGGACACGCATACGGTATCGTGTACACCGTTCATATATGCAACTAAAGATATTGATTATTGCATGCTTAGCACGCGCCGCAAGTGCCAAACCTCGGCAGGTGAGGAGACTTCCTTGCCATTATATATTGTCTGTGCACCTCACCACGATTTATGCAGTGGCCAGCAGCACGAGTTGCTCGATTGGCTGGCGGAAGTGACATTTCCCATGGAAGCCAAGTTTAAGGATTTGGATTTTGCGCGTCGCACGTATGAGAAGGTTGTAAGAAGAATAGTAGATTCTGGGGTATGTCCACAAATACACTGGTCGTACTCGAGCCTGATCGAGAATTGTGTTCCAGACAACTACATGCTGCTACTATGGCACCCTACATCTCGAAGCGACAAACATTCTGGTAGATATCATTCACTCATACGGTCGGTCCAGCCTCTTCATTGTTGTCTACTATGGCTCACTGACAGATGATCAGGCCAGCGCGCCTTCGTCGGGGTAGGTAAGCTCTGCTGTTCATGGAAGAATCACGAACAGCGTCAATGACTCTTCGTCTGGACATATCAGAAATGCAATATGGACCGTAACTGCCCCGACGACTATATCGAGCCCTCTGCCGATGCGTCGATGGAAGCCACCAAGGCGTTTATTGCGCACATCCGCTCCTTGCCTCCCTCCGGGCCGTACTCGACGGCCCTTGTCCAGCCAGTCCTCACTCCCCGGTTTGCCATCTCCTGCACTGGCCCGCTCCTCACTTCGCTCGGGGACCTCGGCCCGCGCAGACCCATCTCTGCTGGTGCAGACGCACATCAGCGAGAACGAGGCTGAGATCGTGTTCACCAAGCACCTCTTTCCTGAATGCAGCTCCTACGCCGATGTGTACGATAAACATGGTCTGCTGGGGCCGCGCACAGTCCTCGCGCATGCGGTCCACCTTCACGAGAGCGAGGTCACACTTGTGAAGCAGCGCGACGCTGGCGTCAGCCACTGTCCCACCAGCAACTTCAACCTGCGCAGCGGCGTATGTCCCGTGGGCAAGCTGCTCGACCGAGGCATCAAAGTTCGTTCACTCGTACTTCTGTAATACAACGTAGGGCGTAGCTGACTGTCGATTGCTGACCGCAGGTCGGACTCGGCACGGATGTGTCCGGCGGCTTCTCGCCCTCCATCTTGACCGCCATCCAGCATGCCAGCATCGCGTCGAAGGTGGTCGCACTAGAGACCCCAGCGGACAAATCCGGCACGTCGCAGTCCTTCGCAGGACGGCAGCTTTCCATCGCAGCCCTCTTGCACCTCGCAACCCTCGGCGGCGCACAGGTCTGCGGGCTGCAGTCCCGCATAGGTTCATTTGCGCCCGGCAAAGCCTTCGATGCGTTGCTCGGCAGCGTGAGGACTGACGCGGGCAATCCGGGCCTGTGGGGCGTCGACTGTGATGCTGAGCTGGGTGTCGAACGGAATGGCGCGGCGTTGTACAGTGTGCTTGAGCGGTTCTTCTTTACTGGAGACGACAGAAATATCAGGAAGGTGTATGTCCAGGGGCGGTGGATTGGAGGCGTAGAGAGGAGGCAGTAATACGTGGTAATGATAGATGGAATAATCGATGTTGTTGGTACAGGATGGACATGGCATATAATTACAAGCAATGCTTCCCAATACTCATACATAATCCTTGAAATCGCCAAACTCCCACTTGAAGCAATCCTAAACAGTGAGGACCGGATCTCAGAGGGTAAACCATTATCACAAGGACAGCGAGGACTCACAACGCAGTCTTCTTCTTCCTTGGCCTGCGGCACCTCGGCGTCCTCTTCCCATTCAACGTCCTCTTGCTCTAGAACATTCAAGATAACCTCTCTAATAGGATGCTTTCTCACATCGACCCTCCAATTCAACTTCCCAACAGTGTCGAAGACGATGCTCTTCCCGAGACGACAACGCGTTTCCAATGCATATCCAGCCGAAGCACAAGGCGAGCCGAATCCGGTACAAGTGCCCTGAGGAATCGGATCTGCGTTGTGATAGACGTGGGTGACTGGCGCTGCGGGCACCCTCGAGAAGGGAGCTGCAGGCGGTAGTGGAAGATGTAGGCGCTGAGCGGCGAGGCGCTCTCCTGGAGCTTCAAATGCGACTGCGGGAAAACCGAACGTTGTGCCTAGGAGGGAAGCCAACGCCCCGCCCAAGGAATGACCGACTAGCCAAACGTTGCTTGATGGGTATAACGAAGTCAGGTTCTTCACGAGCTCCTACATGAACGTCAGTGACTGAATATAAAGCACCGGTTAGACGATACGCACTACTCCGACTGAATAAAATAGACTATCTTCTATGAGAGCTTCGGACAAGCAGGTATTGTCGCACCGCCAGTGTTTGGCGTAGCAGTCGCAGACAGTAGAGAACACCCATGAGAAGTCTACACGGGCACAGCAGCAGGAGAATAACAGATTATCGTTGTACTTGTCCTTCTTCGAAGTGGGGCCTTGGATTGTTGTTCCCTTGATCGAAAGGACGACGGTGGAGTTATCGGACGAGAGGAAGACATGTCCTCGAAAGCCTTCCGAAGCGTCTTCCCATCCGAATGGAAAGCTCTTTGGCACAATAAATATCGAGTAAGCTGCGTCGCTGAAGGATGACTCACGATATTCCAGGCAGGATCTATATCGTACCAGTTCTTCTTCCCGGGCAATGCGTAGGCATTCCCTGTCATCCGTGCCAGCTGCGCGAGGGTATGCCTGTCTTCCACATTTGGGCCTAGCACGTCTACTCGCTCCCACTCCACCTTCTCGCTCTCCGCAGACTTCAGTGATCGTGATCGGGCTTGAAAGAAGGCATCGAGGGAGCGAGGGCGAAAGATAGTGGTTGGAATAGCAGTGAGAGATAGCGAAGGAGGCTCTACTGGTGAATGCAATGTTGGTGCTTGAAACAGCGATTGATCAGTGCTAAGGGCGAACGGTCGATTGAAGTCCTGATCTCGGGTGAATGAGAGAGGGACCGACGGCGGGCGAGCCGCAACAAAATGGAAGTAGAGGGTGAAAAGAGATAAGAGAGAAAGCATGATACGAAACGTTAAGAATGGACCAAAGGCATGAGAGATCAAGGTAAAGCAGGCTGCCAAAGGCTGCCCCATAATATTACGGGAACGTTACAGGCGCCATCCGACCTCCGAGTCGGCCGAGGCGGCAGGACGGGAGCGCCTGCCATTTCGGGCAAATGCGTATGACATGGACCTCTAGCACCAAGCAAGGCCAAATACGGTGCAATATAAATGCCTCGCGTCGCGTCGAGTGTTTTTCTCAACGCGACCTCTTAGACAGTGCCCGTCCAGTAAACTCCTCCAGGAAGGACGAGGCGATTCGGTTATGCGGAGAGGAACGTTGGGCTGGTAAAAGAACTCGCTCACTCTCTTCGTATTGGAAGACCAATGGTGAAGTGAGTGTCAGACCTCCCCTACAATCCTGTCTTCTACGTCTATCTTGTCTACACATCTTCGTAGTCTAATAGCCTTGAATGTCATTTGTGTCTTGCATCTTTTCTGTGTTTTTCAGCGGCTGTCCAGATCAATCGCTTTTTAAGCTGCGCTTGCATTATCATCGTTGGTCGAGGATCGTGCTTGGTTGTTTCTTTCCAACGCGATGGAGGCATCGATGGCGAAAGGGACCTCCATCCAAGACCTGTTTATACCCAGTCCCTTTGCTTGTAGAGTACGCTATAGGTGTTTACACCACGTAGTCTTCGATTGAGTCAACTGCAGTATGCGTTGCTGCAGGATACTACTACAAATGATTCCTCCAACTTTTGTAGTCTAGGAAGATATTCGGGGCACTTCTATGGCCTCACAATTTTTTAAAAGACTTTACTACTGGCAGGGCGGGCATGGACAAGACCATGAAGACGACTCGGAAGGACAAAATAATACGTGTGACAGCGAGGTCACACTGCCACAAAGGACATGGAACCGGCGTCATACTCCTGCACTTCCACCACATCACCTCGAGCCTCCGGCTCTCATTTTGCAAGTCTTCTCCCCCCTTCCTTCGTCGACATGTTCATCATCAACTGGTTCTGGGACGTTCTGGCGCAGCTCGGTGCGTTCGGCTGCCACGACAAAGGCGAGTGTCATGAATCGTTCTGACATTTAGCACCTACGTAGGTCTGTTGCACAAGAATGCCAAGATTCTCTTCCTTGGGCTAGATAATGCTGGAAAGACGGTAAGCATTAGTGACATGACTGCAGTTCATAGCACTCAAGGCCGTTGTAGACCCTGCTGCACATGCTCAAGAATGACAGGCTGGCTACTCTCCAGCCTACTCTCCACCCCAGTACGCATTTATGCCACGTTCTGCGTTGTGCCTTTTTGTGACCTATCGTCTTCTCAACGACAGCGTCCGAGGAGTTGGCTATTGGAAACGTGAAGTTCACCACTTTTGATCTCGGTGGCCATTCGCAAGGTTTGCACACTACCTACTTTCGTCACTTTCATAGGGAATTAACCGCCTCTTACAGCACGTCGTCTCTGGCGCGACTACTTCCCCGAGGTCGACGGCATTATCTTTTTGGTCGACAGCGCCGATTTCGAGCGCTTCCCCGAGTCCAAGGCTGAGCTGGACTCCCTGCTTTCCATTGAGGAGCTCTCCAAGGTTCCCTTCCTTATCTTGGGCAACAAGATCGACGCGCCTGGCGCCGTGAGCGAGGAGGAGCTGAGGCACAACCTGGGCCTCTACCAGACGACCGGCAAGGTACGTTCCGGGCACGTGCGGTCTGGGCTCCCAAGGCTAATCGTCTCCCTAGGGTAAGGTGCCATTGAACGATATCCGCCCCGTCGAGATCTTCATGTGCTCGGTCGTGCAGAGGCAAGGGTACGGCGAAGGTGCGTCGTGATCTATTTAGCTGCCTCATTGTCTATGTGTTGACGTCCCGGACCACGTAGGTTTCCGCTGGCTCTCGCAATACGTAAGTTTATCTACGACGTGTCCTGCCTCGTTGGTTCACTAATTTATTCCTCTAGATCTGAGCGCAATCAAGGCATGCTCACAGAACTGCGTTATCTCTGCTCCTCGCCATAGTTATTCGTGAACACTACACTTATGTCGTCCTTCTTTTGCGTTCGGTCAATGATTAGCTTTGCATCTTCCCTTTTCCTGTAAATATTTTCTCGTACATTCCATCTCATTCGGGGCATATATTACCTGTCGACCACAAGCTTGTAAGATCCAATGTCTGTTTAAATTATCGACGGACATGCCAGCGACGAACGATGCCTGCAGGCAAATGCAGTGCCACGTCAGGACTCAGCAGACTGCGACCAACTGGAGGGCATGGTGCGTAAGCAGCCTGACACATCGAAGGTTACGGCGGCTGCATCACTCCGAGTCTCAAGACGGACCCTCTGCAGCTTAGCTTTAACCTTTGGCTGCGTTTAGCCTTCAAGGTGATCATGATATGACTTTCGCCGGGATTTCACGTTCTTTCCCCTCCTTTAGGACCGTGCTCGTTGCTTCAGCGCTCTTGCGCGTGGCCCTCATCCTCTACAGCGAATGGCATGACGCACATTCTGTTGTGAAGTACACGGACGTGGACTACCGTGTATTCAGCGATGCGACGCGCTTCACGCTCAATCCGGGACCTGGAAACCGTGCTCAAGGTCCGCTCGGTAAATGGGTAAACATCGGCGAGTGAGTGCCCTCGTCTACTCTGGCACGACCGATATATTTGCTGATAACCCATCCTGACCTGCCGCCTACGCCCGTGATGAATTGCAGCCCATACACACGGGAAACGTATCGCTATACTCCGCTGTTGGCGCTGCTATTGGCCCCGAACGAATGGATACACGGATCTTTCGGAAAGTATCTGTTTGCAGGATGTGACATCCTCGCAGGGGTCCTCATGCACAAACTCCTGGTCTCCGTTATCCTTCCCTGCACGATGACGCCGCGAGACGAAACACAAGCAGCCCATGACGCATCCCCCCAAAGTTCCGGAACGCCGTTCCCCAAAAGCGCAATGCGCGGATGGTTCTGATCCTGCCGATAATGCGCGAAACCGCCCTGCCGCGGACGCGGAGGCAATAGCGCGCCGCGCGACCATCCTCGCGTCAGTGCATCTGTTGGATCCGTTCGTGTTCAGCATCTCGACGCGCGGCTCTTCGGAGTCGGTCCTGCTGCTTCTGGTGCTTCTCACTCTGTTCTGCGCGCTCCGGGGACGGTGGGCCGCAACGGCGCTCCTTCTGGGGCTCAGCACGCATTGGAAGATATACCCTGTTATCTACGGCGCGGCGTGTGTCGGCGTCATTGGGTCGGAAGGCGATAGCGGAGTGGAGATTGAGCAGGACCAGGGCAGATGGACGGCGGCGCGGCGGTACTTCAAAACCATCGTCAACGCCAGGACGGCGCAGTTTGCGCTGCTCAGCGCGGGCACGTTCTTTGCGCTCGGGGCCGCCATGTATCTCATGCAAGTACCTCATCTCCGACTCCCCACTTCTGCCCCTGACCCATTAATGCCCCCGCTGTGTTTTCCTATCACAGATGGGGCCACCCATTCCTCTACGAGACATACCTGTATCATCTCCACCGGCTCGACTACCGACACAATTTCTCCCCGTACTTCTATCAGATTTACCTCACATATCCCGGCGCCGGCATCTCCGCGTCTGCTTCCGGCCTGCCTTTGTGGCGTCGCGTCGTGCGGTCACCGTTTGCGAGCTTCGCGCCGCAGATGGCCCTCGCGCTGGGCGCGGGTCTGCTCTTTGGGCGCAAGCGCGAGAACTTGGTGTTTGCGTGGTTCGTGCAGACGGCGGCGTTTGTCCTGTTCAACAAAGTTTGTACCTCGCAGGTATGATATGACGATGCGTCTGCAACCCTTGTCCCGAAACGAGTGCCGTGACTGATGACACTGCCGTTACGTCCCTACAGTACTTCCTGTGGTACCTGGTGTTCATACCACTGCTCATTCCCCGCCTATCGATCACCCCCCTCCGCGGTCTGCTGTATTTGGCTATATGGTTTGGTGTTCAGGCGCTATGGCTGAGCCAGGCGTACAAGCTGGAGTTCCTGGGAGAGCCTGTATTCGAGCGGGTATGGCTCTGTAGCCTGGCTTACGTCGCCGGACATAGTTGGGTATTGGGCGAGCTTATGAAAAGCTACGTCCTGAAATAAATCGAGTTCTCACTAGCGATCTCTGCGTGCGTCTCTGTGACGTAGTTGGGAAGAGAAGTTGCTGCGCATTGAATATGCAACGGTAAGGAGCGTGTTGGTCTATGCGGCTGCTCCGAGAGACCAGGTTGTTATCGTTGGAAGTAGACCCCGACTAGATTGACTGCGGATGCTGCGGAACGTCAAAGCTGGCAGAAATTTGACGCATAATCTAACGGGGATTCGATAGCTAGATCCTTTTGGACTTAGGTTCAGCCCAGCACTGGGCCGCAGCTCTCGTGTTTTCCTCGACACCAGGATGTCCAATGTTGTACACCAAAATACAGATTTGTTCAGTCCGTGTAGGACCTACCTGCCGAGCAGGTGCGTATTGATTATTTCCGTAGTCAGACCCTCGGCCCCGTCGCGCACTTCGATGACCTTCCCTACATCGGCCTGCATGCGCGCGTCCATGCAGTGGAGTGGTGAGCACTATCGATCTCTGATATATGGACGTGTGCTTACGGTCGTCTGGAAGTCTAGGAACGCGCTGGCATGGAGGGTCAGCATGCCAATCTCGCACGATGTGGGTGCCCAGTTTATGAGGACCAGAGGGAAGGACTTGCGTCCGTCCGGGTGCTGGAGCTCGTACGAGAGGACGATGTACCGTGGCGAATTCTCGGGGAGCTCTGAATCCAGGGCCGATCGCGCAATTCAGTGATGCGGTGGGCGCACGGCGCGAGCGCGGTGCTCACCCTCTGCGAGATCCTCTGGGGAGATGTTGTCATATTGCTCGTCCTCTTCCATTACAAGCAGCTTCTTGTTGATCTTGACGACGAGGGCAGCATGGCCGGCACTGCGGCGGGCAAACCTGAATTTGCGGAGGGAGTCTTTGATGTCCTGGGGTATATCGACGGTATGAGACTGGAAGGCGGGTCAGCGGGATTGGGCGGGTCGAGTGGAGGGACTTGCCATGGTGGACAGGAGAGGGATGCGATAAGATAAMGCGTCGCGGCACGGCCGTGATTAGTGCACGCGCGTCTGTTCGCACGAATGACGCGAACATCATGACTGCATCCCTCCACCACGCCTCGCTCCCCCTCTCGACGATACCCCCCGTATTTATGACCAAGCTCCCTCTATTCCTGTCTGATTGACCTCTCTTCCTCCCCCYCATGTCGTCCGCCCCCTCGTCCCGCGCGACGTCCCGCTCGCGCGTGCGCTCCGCATCYCGCGGGCCAGAGGCYGTCTATCTCCCCWCCGGCGCTGAGGCGTTCGTGCAGTTCGACGGCCAAATCGGCGAACAAGCAGCCGAGCTCCTCGACGAATTCGTGCATCCGGGCCATGCCCATCAGCACGACGAAACTTTGGTCGAGATCGACCACGAGCAAGACGAGAACGCGGACGAGGAGGATGCTGCCTTGATCGAAGAGCAGCGGCAGCACCGGGCTAGTCTTCCGTGGTGGAAGAGGCCTTCCGCCTGGTGGTTCGTGCTATCCACCTCTTCGCGTTATCGGTGAGGAGCTTACAGGTATCCAAGGTTTATCTCTATCATCCCGTTTAGTATGATGGCCACCACGGCGTGCTTGGCTCCCCGCATCGAGATTTTGACCAATATAGTTTGTCGCTTTTACAAAGAGCACAGACGACCGGAACCGGACTGGGATCCAGAGGGGCTCATATACTCCCCGCACGGAGGAGCTTTGTTGTCACTCCTCACTTACCCACCAGCTCCCGTAGCCTACGGGCCATGGGCGCACGATGCTATGCCCATGTCTGCCGCTGGCGAAGCGATGACCCTCACCATCCGCAACAATACACTCTTCGGAACCGACGGCTCGAAGGAGCTTCCGGCGTGCTCGTCGATCCCCGAGGTTCAGGCAGGAGTTGCAACGATCTTAGCCGGTTCGTAGCATCTATTCGCCAAGCGTGCCGCCTCTGTGTTCCTCCTATCTCCTATTTGATTCCGGCAACTTATACTTGTCACCCAGCAATGGCCACCGTCATGGGTGTTCTGAGCTGTTTTACTACGGCATTTTGGACATCCGTACGTACTCGCTCGCTGCCGTGGAGGAATTCGGCAGCTCAAATATATGCGCTGCTAGCTTTCTGACCGGTATGGGCGCACTGCTGTGCTCCGTGTCGCAATGTTTGGTCTCCTCGTGGTCGACGTGACATTTGTGGTTGTGACAACAATTCCTGAGAAAGTTCCAGGTGGCTACTCCTTCCTGCTAGTCGGTTCCTTCCTCGAAGGCTTGCTCGGAGGTAAGCCCTATCCGCGGAGGATTTTCCGTACCAGTCTCTGACCTCCCACATGTATGGAAGGGTTACCGACGGCGATAGCTGCCATCCACGCTTATCTCGCCGATTGCAGCGACGCGTCTTCTCGGTATGCACCTTGAGCCTATGCGCCGCCGCGAAGCTCACCGCTTCGTGCCCTCATAGGTCTCGCGTCTTTTCCCTCTTTCTGGGCCTCCTCTTCACTGGAGTAGCGTTTGGCCCTACACTGGGCTCCCTGCTCGTGCGGTTGACGGACAACCTGATGCTCGTGTTCTACGTCGCATTCGCCGTGCACTTCGTCCTGGCATGCTACACGTGGTTCATCGTCCCCGAGTCGCTGCTCCCCGCAGAGATGGCTATCTCGCGGCGGAGGCACGCAGAGGACAAGCTGACGCGGGGACAATCCCGCAGCTTTTTCTCAAGATTCCGATTCATGATTCAGTTCTTGACGCCGCTCAGCGTGTTGTCGCCCATGCCGTCGCGGAGCGGTGTCAGCCCGCACAAGCAAGCTAAGATGGACTGGAGCTTGATCCTCTGTGCTCTCGCTTATGGCATATCTAGCATGCTTATGGTAGGCGTCTCTGATCTCGAAAAGCGCTCCTTAGCTCATGAAATTTAGGGAGCAGCCCAGTATGTCATGCAGTATACGGCTGCGGTGTACGGATGGTCGTCAGAGACGGTGAGTGCCTGCACGGTCAGTGTGAAGAAGAGTACTTCATTGACTGAGATATGGAACAGATCGGCTACTGGCTCAGTTCACTTGGTGCCGCGCGTGCCATCTTCCTCACCCTTGTCTTGCCTAGTACGTTCGTCTCGCCAGATCTGACAGAACATGGTCTTTACTTCTCCTCCTGCTTCTCAGTCGTGATCAAAGTGTTCAAGCCAAAGCCACCCCCCGTGCAGCTCCCAGTATCGCCCTCCGAGCCGCTCGATAGCAGAACCCTCTCCCAGTCGCGGTCGCGGTCCCGATCCGGTTCTCCAGCACACACCTCACAGGTCCTCAAAGAAGCGCACTCGCCCGCCTTCGACCTCTCCATCGCGCGCATCTCCATCACCATCGAGATGCTCGCGCACGCGCTCATGCTGCTCTCGCCGACCGGCCCGTCCTTCGTCGGCGCGACCTGCCTGAACGCGTTCGGCGCGGGCTTCTCGCCCACCGTGCAGGCCGTCGCGCTCGAGCTGTACAAGCGCCGCGGCGGGACCGAGTCCGGGAAGCTGTTTGGTGCCTTGGGCGTCGTGCAGGCTCTCAGGTACGCCGTGGTTGCCTGCAGTACGACTCCGAGTGCTGACCTGACCCCCCTGCGCCTCCGTTATGTAGCTCGCAGATCGTTGGCCCGTTCCTGTTTGGCCTCGTCTTTATCAACACCGTCGGCACGCTACCGCAGGCGCTGCTGATGGTGCTCACGGGCCTGCTGGCCCTCAGCACGGCCATGGTGCTGATGGTGCGCCTGCCGCCGCTGCCTGGGCTCACTGCAGAGGACGTCGAGGCGCCAAGTTCGGGTTCGGGCGACACGCACCAGCACCAGCAGGAAGAGACGCTCGTGGATGCGGATGTGCCTGCGCTGGTGCTGGTGCCGGAGATTGTGGTCAAAGACGTCGATGCCGAGCTCGAGGGGAGTCCGGCTACGGACGTTCCTGTATAGAGCGCAGAGAGTGCTGTGGCTGCGTCTTAGGCCAGCATGCGCATGGACGAAGCTGTACTTTCACATCGTATCTGTACGAACAGGGATATTTTGGTTTGTACTGAATTTGTACTGTAGATATTTATGGTGCGTATAGGCCAGTGTCACACACGTAGATTCAGTATCTTCTGTTCCAAATAATAATAGATATAATGGCACAAGTCCCGAGGTCGCTAGTCCCACACTCCCATGTCCAATTTCTATGCAAGTCCAGCGCAAGCGAAGCAAGCTTACGGCCTCCTCAGACGCTCGCAGAACTGCCGGCGGGGCGCTCCTCCACCATGAAACGGCGCCGAGCCCGAGCAAGAAGTTCCCGAT
>SEOQ01000769.1:0-13341 GCA_004679275.1 Dentipellis fragilis
ATAAAATCGAATAAAATCAGATAAAATCGAGAAAAATCCTATTAAATAGGGTGAAGTTATGTCAATCCAAACAGAACCAGATTGAGTTGAATGAAATCAAAGAAAGTCAAATAAAATCAAGTAAAATCCGATAAAATCAAATAAAATCAAGTAAAATTAAATCATGATATAAGATAGAACTGTGTGTATGGGTGTGTATGGTAATATATGTGACTGTATAGAAGACCTTGGAAGGTGACAAAACATAGATGAATTAGACCCTGCCGCTTGCCGGCCCACTCCACCCTAGTAGCTTAGCTCACCTTTCACAAGACGTTCGGTACCCTTTCCCTATCATCGGAAGCCAACACAAGGCTCGACTAGCCAGAACGTCACTATATATCGAGGTATGTATATCGTGCAGCAGTGATATCATGATGCAATCTCATCGACATCGCAGGTTATTGTCCCTGTGTCTGGCCCATTCAAAGCAGATGGAATGAAGATGAACCCGTTCCCTGTTATTCTCCGAGGGCATGTCGCTGGCCCCTGGAGCATCCACCATGTTAACCTGACCCGCATGCCGGTCCTGGATGTCAAGGCCAAAGATTTACACAGTTGGCTTAATCCTCATGTAGGCTCGATGCTGTCCACTCGTGAGCGCTCGCTGCGGAAGAAACACCAGAACGATGATCTCATGAATTTGAAAGACGCTCTCATAAAAATCCTCCTCTGCGCCAGCGGCATCCAGACTGGTCCTCCCCGACGATTGTTCGCGCTTTACGACGATGCAACCAATAACTGTGACACCCTCCTCTTCATCAGTGACGTTAGATACGACCTGCACTCTCACACGGTAGTGTGCGATGGCTATGTCCTCCCTCTGCAACATGATCTTATGCAAAAGATTGAACGAGACTTCAACAAACTCGTCACAAGTCACGGAGGTCCAATTCGGATCCCCGCCTACGGAGACACGATGCGAGCATGGAAACAGCTGCTCCCCGCTTTTGTAGAACGCTGTCGGTCGTGGCACCATAGGGATGACTGCGAGTACGTTTTGCAAGAGAGGATTCCCCTCACGGAAGAGATGGAACAGGATCCCTTGTGCAGCTGCGGGAGAGGGAAGGACATCGAAGGCATGAACAAAGAGGTACCCTGGAAGAAATTTGCACCATATGTCACACGGCTGGCGCTCTCCCCGCTGTTCGCTGTCTCCTATCTCGAGAGCGTTGGCAGAGATCCAGCAGCCCACAAGTGTTCCATGTGCCGAGTGAAGGGGAAACCGAAGCTGATGGCGTGCAAGGCGTGCAAGAAGGTGCGATACTGCTCGGCAGCGTGCCAGAAGAAGGACTGGAAGGCACACAGACCGAAATGCACGCCGTGAGAAGGTGATACCTAGGATTCCATCTTGACACTTTTGTTTGAACTGTTTCATTACTTCTCCTCTGCGTTGCCGCGGTAGTCCATCTCTGACGACTTTGGTTTAGCTTCCGAGTCCTCTTGAGTACGCATTTTCTGTATATATAGGCGCCTCTTGCCGTGACTATGGAGGAGAGTGTCGGATAGCGTCCGGCGGCAACCAGCCTCGTTGTCGACTTGAGAATCGGGCATCAATGCAATAGCAGTGTGCATAAAAAATAGTCGAGTACGCCGGTGGGCAAACCCAGGCAGTCATGGAAAATGTACCAAATTTGGGTCAGCGCAGGCGGTAGAGGGTCAGATGAAGGTTGTTATAGTGCGGGTGGCATGAGCGCCGGGCCGGCCGCGCTAGTAGTACCGCCATCACAGTCACGGTCATCTATAGCGCTTGAGCGGGGGGACCTTCTACTTCCTTCCACTCCCAGCCCGGTGTTTTTGATAGGTATGCACAGATTGATTTCATCACAAACATCTCCAGTCTTGACCTCACCGACAGCCCGAGTGTGGCCACTGTGGTCGCATTTTCTACCAGCCACGGGGGCCGCGTACGCTTTCCCGGAACCTACTATCGGCACCACCCCTTTGCTGTATAGTACATCTTGTGGAGCCTAAGGTGAACTTATAGGAGCGGTCTTCGAATCGTTGGTAGTAATCTAGTATCTTCTTATCCAGTATCCTCAACTCTTCGCAATAATTTCCGCGTCTATGGACGGCGCCGCGAACGTCTCGCTATCTCAACTCGGACCATGTTATATCGCCACTTTGCCAGCGGAGTTGCTGTCCAACATCTTATCATCTCTAACAACCACCAGCTCCGGTTCCAAATCCTTCCATCACTCCACCTATCCCATCCAAGTTCCCCTTTCGCACGTCTGCCGTCACTGGCGTTCGATATTATTACAAATGCCAACCCTATGGTCTACTCTATCCATTATTTTGAACAACTTCTGTTCAGATCGTCTTCAGACTTTCATCGAGCGTTCTGGTCAACAATCTCTCGACATTGTCATCCGCGCGGGACAAAAGGACTTCGACTCGATGCAAACCCTGTATGCAACTTACGAACACATTCTGGCGATGTTGACACCTCATGTCGAGCGTTGGAGTTCTTTCGACTTCTGCACCCCCGCCGACACCTGGTGGACACTTGAGGGTGATGTTTTTGAAGACTTGACAGACATTGTCTTTGCAGAACTCGCAGATCTTAGCGCACCCTGCCTCCGGAAATTCGCTCATGTACCTCTTTCGATTGGTGCTGAGATCCCTTCGGGTACGGTCCAGCAGCAATGGCGGAATAGAAGGGACAAGCCTCGTACTCCTTTCCGCGGCGATCTATCTCGTTTGACTGTGTTGCAATTCCGACATGACCTCACTACTGACCCGGAAGTGCTCCTTTCCTGCTGCACTTTCGCCGATCTCCAATCACTGGACTTGGACACCCCCCACTTAAAAGACATCGACCCATCCTGTTTTAACTTAGTTTCCCTCCGTTTGAAGACTGTGTCCAACCCCCTTCTTGCAGCGGATGGGCATGGACGTGTCGTGGCCCCGAATTTACATTCATCTGTTTTCATCAGCTTCCTCCTACCGCCGAACCAACTCTTCGAAAGTATAATTGCCCCACAGTTGCGCTGTCTGGTACTTCGTCTGGAGGCGACGCTATTCAGTCATCTGGGTGGTACACTTACATCTCGTCAAGAAACCAGTGGTCAGTCACGCCTGCATCTCCTGACCGCACTCTGGATCCGACCCTCCGGTGACCTGTTGGAAGCTTCAGGCCTGTCCCGAGAGCTCCATGCTCTTCGTGTTCTCATCATGGATGTCGATATGCCAATTTCTGTCCCAACAGGCATGTGGGTACCGGTGCTGAGGATGAACCCAATGCTCGAACAACTCTTTTATTTGCTCCGGCCATACAGCGACGACGACACTCAGCAAGACCATCCCATAGCCCCTCTTTTGACGACCCTCATTCTGATCACAGAGGGCAGTGATATTGTCATGGTGAAAGAAACGTTGATCGCAAGACGAGCAGCCGGAATGCCACTGCAGAAATTGTTCGTAGACGACATAGAAACCCTTGGCGGCGAAGATCTTGCCTGGTTCTGCAACAACCTGGAGGCGTTTGGAAGGATCCCTTCGAATTGGGAGGAGCTGCCAGAGATAAGGTATATGGATGAATGCGTGGCGATCGAGGCGGAGGCCGCAGGTACGAAGGAGTTCGAAGAGCTGTGTTCGAGGCTGGAGTGGACATTATATCGGCCGACAGACGTGGTAAGCATCTGTCTGCGTACAACCGCCTGGTTTTGGACGTTGGGGCTAATCGCAAGAGCTAGATTCATAGATGAAGGTTGACAACCGCCACACTGAGAAGGAAGCAGGTTGTCCGAGGCAGTCCGGTTTCTATGCATCAGGCTCCAGGTTCCCCAGCTATAATAAACGTCTTGTCGCGCAGGGGGCGCTTGTCTGGCAAATGCTATTGGTACTGTGGACGGATGTGAATGTATGCGCGGTGTCCTCTGCCTCTTACCTCTCGTTACCCAGTCCTTGCCAGGCTTCACGTGTCATCCCACAGAAAAAGTGTATCTTTTGAACACCAAAAATGACCGCCAATCCTGCGAGGCGTATCTTCAATCATTCCTTTTCGCTTGCTAAGCCTGTCATAGTGATGCGGCTCCCACAAAGCCCAGCAGCTTTAGGCCCGACAATTACAATTGTGACGGTTCTAATTAAATCGGAGAGTGATTTATTCTGAGTAGTGTGTTGCGTGAACCGACCTTCTATGAACATGCAGGGACGGAAACTAGAATGTATCTGACACGGGGCGCTCCCGCGGTGCCAGTCCGGTGTTACCATGCACGACCGACAAGCTCTCCAAATGCGTGCATCTGCTCCCCATGCGAGCAGTCGGGACTCGCTGCGCGAATTTCGTATGCCATGGGTAGCTGGTCTTCCAGGCGCTGTCAAGTGCACGTCAACGTAAGACATAGCAGATGAAAGGCAAGGTCGGGGGGCGACGTACGATGACGCGTTTCTCAGACGACGGATGTGTCTGCAGGAAGTCGAGGTTGCCACTGTCACCGAGCTGAGCTAGACGTTTGTATACACTGAATTGGAGTTAGACAGGAGCCATTTGGAGAATGGTGGTAGACGTACTCCGGTGCTCCGCGGGGATCGAAACATGCTCTAGCGCTCAGCTTCAGTCCGATGGTATCAGCTGTCCATCTCGTTCAGCATTGCGCATGCAACCAGCCAGCAAGAAAGAGCATACCTTCAAGCTCTTGTTTCCGCGAGTTTGGGAGGTCGAGGAGGTACGTTGTGGCGAAGCCGGACAGGCCGAAATCGACACCTGTTGCCTGCAGGAGGATGCCAAGTCCAATGAGGACTTTCGAGTAAGAATAGCGCTCTGCAACGTGTCGGGCCACTAGATGAGAGGACGACATCAGTTGAAGTCAGAAAATAGAGGTGATGATACAGACCAACGTGACCGATTTCTATAGTGATCTAGGTGAGGGAGGTGACATGCGCCGCAGATGAAGAAGCTCACCGTGTCCCAAAACAGCAGCCAGTCCTTCATCGTCCCTGCATACAGGCAGTATTCCCGTAAACACGACAATTGTTCCTTCCTTGACCTCAGAGTGGGTTGTCAGAGCTATGGAGCAATTTACACACCTGGCGTAGCCATCGCATTGACGACCTTGTTATCACCCACCACCAGCAAGTTCCACTCTCTCTGCCCCGTTCCAGGCACGCCGCCTCTACTTGCGCGATCCGGGTCCCAAGTTTCTCCATCATCCGGCGTACCACTTAAGATGGTTTCAAGGGACTTGGGTGGGCGTGGTCCAGCCGAGCGCAACGTGCCAAGGTTGTTCGCTTCGAGGATGCGTGCTGCGACGCGGCGCACGTGGACGGTCGCGGGATGGTACGGCGGCAGTACACGACGGCCGAACTCATTCATGCATTGCTCGTAGCTGGCTTCAGCGAGCTATCCTGAGGTGCATCAGGGATGGATATGCGGAAAGAATCACGAAGATGCATACCGCGGCTTCGAACTTGGGGCTGATGTCCATGAAACGCCAACGGCCTGTTTCAGGAACTTGTTCAAGGCTTGAGGAGAGTGTTTTAGTTCATAAAGAGTCATGAAGATAAGTCTGGACGTACTGCGCGACGTAGTAGAGTCCCCCAAGACTAACCAGACCAACTAACACTCGACCAGCGACCGTGGTTGCGTCATGCCTCGGGTTCCGGTTACTACCCCCATCGTTCATCTGCGGCTGTGGCCTATCTTCGAATCGAACATATCGCGCTCGTCGGGGCGCACATGTAGAGATTGGGTGTTGGGCGCCTGGGATGCGTCCTTGCGCGAGTGAGGGGGAGAGTGTCGACCAATTGGTTCGGAAATGTGCGCGACTGCAATTTGCGACTGCTCTCGTGGGAGTGCTATGAGATAAATTCGAAAGCAATGCTCTTCGCATGGACGAGGCCATATTCGGTTGCGCCTATAAACCAGAGAATTGCAGTATCGTCAGTACTCAGAATTTACAGCGTCGTCTGAGGTATCACCATTCAAATTGAAAGTCAAGGAACGCGACCGTCGCAAAGAGATAGATAATATCTACTGCTGGTTCACGTAGAAGGCACCTAGAAGAGAGTGCTTGAGCTGAGGGTATGCGTTGAGGACAAGCCGGGAAGCCGCGGCAAGCTACGCGTCTTTAATTGTGCCACGTGACGCTCATTACGGGCACGACGCGTTGGCGGCCCTTGTCTCTAGCTTGCACTCTCGACTCAGAAAGCTTCAAAGCGTATCATACATTGGCAGTTAGGTGCACTAGCAAATATCCCAGTGGCGAGTGTAGACGAACAGTCAATTGAAACCTACAAGGGAACGAGACAGGTCGGGACAGGATGTCAGCCTCAAACTCACGCCCAAACACGGCAGCTCTAACTGCAGGACCCAGCAAGAAACCAGTCAAGCCACCTGTCGTCCAACCAGGAAGCGGGAACAACATTATCATCAATCCATGTCAAGTACGCGTCCCTGAGTTCTCCATAAGTGCGCACCGAGTCCTGACAGCCGAGTGTTTGTTCTACCCAAAGCGCTTGAATCCCATCCTTGAATGCATTCGCAATGTTGGAAAAGAGTTCGGCGAGATTCTGCCTGACTTCCAGGTCGGACGCACCACCGGCGTACTCTTCCTAAGGTATGATTTGCTTCCTATTATGTACACTCGCGAAGGAGAACCGAACCGATGCAGTTTGAGATATCATCGCTTGCACCCGGAATATATCCACCAACGCATCGAAGCCCTGGGACACTCCTACAACCTCCGAATTCTCCTACTCATGTGCGACATCGTAAGTGCTCCCATCCTTTATATTACTCAAGTCTTATAGGCGCCATAGTCCGAACACCAAGAGCACATTCGAGAGCTCACCAAGATATGTATGATCAACAACCTGACCATCATCGTTGCCTGGACGTGCGTGAGGCTCCCTTCATTCTATGGCGTTTTCCCACAAAACGCAATTACTGCAGGCCAGACGAAGCAGGCCAATACCTAGCAACGTTCAAGCAGTTTGAGCACAAGCCTCCCGACCTCATCCGCGAACGCGTCGAGCGCGCCCCCGCGGCTCTCATGCGCGCCGCCCTCACCAGCATCAGCAAGGTCAATAAGACAGATGTCGAGACACTCCGGACCTCCTTCGGTGTATGTACCTCTCGCTACGTATTTTAGTTCACGACCTTATGTGAGGATGGTGTCAGAGCATGGCCGGCATCGCGCGTGCAACCTCTGCCCAGCTCGCGCAGCTCCCTGGGTTCGGACCGAAGAAGGTCGCGCGCATGAAAGACGCCTTCGAGCGGCCTTTCCGCAATAATGCAACCAGCGCACTGCTTTCCGAGCCTTCGGCGCCTGAGTCCACTTCTTTGCCAAACACAGCGAGCACAAGCACAGTCGCGGATGTCGCCACAAATAAGGACAGCAGCAAGGGAAAAGGCAAAGAAAAGGAGAAGGAGAATTCTGCATCCATAGCCGGACCCAGTAACATCGCTCTCCCCGGCTCAGGACGCGCCGAAAGCCCGCCCTGGGACATCGAACTCGACCTCAACTCACCAACACCCCCGCCCCCACCCTCTTCACAGCCGCGCACACAAATTCAGCCCACACCCAAACCACAGAATCCCTCACGCGCAGAAAGTCCAATATGGGACATCGAACTCGATTTGAACTCGCCAGAACCCGAGGAGCCGCCCCCACCGCCTCCTTCGCAGCCGCGAAAACGTGCGGCGAGCCCGATGTGGGATATGGAGCTTGACTTGGAGGAGGACGAGATTGAGGAGTTTGACGATGTGCCGGGTTCAAAGGAGCAGGGGAAGGCGAGCAAGAGGCGGAAGACCTAGCTAATGGTTTGATGCCTTTGCTCCTCCGTCCAAGGTGCTCTCAACTTACCGCACGAGGATCGCGTTGTGTGATTTATGTTATGATAATTCGTATGATTTGAATCTGCATTGATTTAGATCTACATGGAGGAACCTATGGAGAGCGTGTGTGGGAATAATCAGAGGGCTATTTATGCAGGACGCCAGGCCTTGGTCTGGCGTGATATCATGAGGGCGAATATAACAGCGCGCATGCATACAGAAAGAGTGGATGGAATCGACGGATGGGTGCTGGGTTACGGTATATACGTTAGGTACAACAGCACGAGGTATGCAAGAGAGCGTTCTCGAGAATAAGAGCGACACGCAGGATGTAGGACGTAGGTAAGAGTGTACATGCAGGGGTAAGGTGAATGACGAGTTATATAGGAGAGTAGGTAGCCGATAACAAGTAGGAAGTGGATAGACAAGACAGTTCGCTAGGTAGGTAGGTAGGTAAAAGAGTAGTCAGCGAACATAGCAATATAGCGGATATATAACAGAATAAAATACGAGCGTAGACGTAGACATAGACAGGAAAGGACGACTCGCCAACACTCAGGAGAAATCAACCTACGAGTCGGAACCGCGCGACAGTCTTGAGCCCGCGCAGCGGCGTGTCCGGAGACGTATCTTCTGAGATGCGGAGCTCGAGCTCACCGGCCATATTCCGCAGGATGACGCTGGGCATCCCTTGTAATTGCTTCTGCTCCGGCTGCTGTGCCTCCTTTTGCGGCTCTGGTTGCGGCTTCTGCTCCGGCCCAGCGGGTGCGTCTAATGATTCAACAGGTACTTTCGATGGTTCGGGAGACACCCTCGACGATTCAGCAGGTGCTTTCGTTGACTCGGCCGGTTCTTCCAACAATTCGGTAGGTGCCGTCGACGATTCTACAGGCATTTTCGACGACTCGGCAGGTGGTTCTGACGGCTTGGCTGGTACTGTTGACGATTCAACGGGTGCTGTTGACGACCCGACAGCCACATTCGACGATTCAGCAGCTGCTTCCAACGGCTTGACAACGTCCTCCGACGACCCAACAGACGGTTTCCACCCCTCCGGCTCCCGGGATACCGGCGGACGCTCCCGTCCCACCGGCAGCGCAAACGTCTGCATGCACCTCAAACGCACCACCATCTCATCTCCATCCATCCCCGGCGTGCCCAGAACCCTATACCACAGCGCCATCTCGCGTCAACGGTTTGGACAAGAGAAAAGAAAGGGAGGACGACTGACTTGAACGTCATCCTGAGCATCTCCTCCAGCCGCTGTGCAGCCGCCAGCGCGCGCAGCACGCAGGAGTTGCTCCCGGGCGCATCGTCGGGGCCTGCGACGGCCGAGCACTCGCCCTCGAACACGAACAGGATGGGCTCCGTCGGCAGAGGCGGCGGGGAGACCTGCGCCCGCATCTGCATCAGGAGCTTGAGCCGCGTGTGTTCGGTCAGGGCGTTGAGGAAGGAGGTGAGGTAGGAGCGGAGGGTGTAGAAGAGTGCGAGGATATCTTGGTATACGGGGACGGGGCTGGGGTGCGTGGAGTATGCTGTTAGAACAGTGCATAGATAGTACGGAAGAGCATGTGCGTACTCTTTGTGAGCTTGGATCAACGGCGAATTTTGTAGGCTCGGAAGGTAGGGGTGAATCGATATCCATCGGCACCGGGCCCTCCTCATTTGGCGGCTTGACATCTTGTGAGGTCGCAGCCTGCAGCCATTCCGTTAGCCGTGCCCTTGCCCCGAGGTCCGAAACGTTGGGCCATTAGCATACCTCATCGACCACCGGACTCACAGCCCTCTCCTTCCCCTTCCCCTTGTCAGTCCCCTCATATCCCCACTCGAGCGCCTGAAAGCCCTCCGCGCACCTCTTCGCCTGTTGCCGCTCATATGTAGCAATGATATGTCTCGACAGCCCACCATTCTTCTTCACACCGTTGTCGTCCGGCTTCTCAAGCAACAGCGCCATCGCGTATCGGCGGTTCTTGTTGAAGCGGCTCCGCTGGCGGCAGCGGTTGCACATTTTGTATTTGTACTCCGCCAGAGGGGGCAGGCGCTTGTGGCAGGAGCGCCTGGTGCACACGCGGGCACCGTCTGGCAGAGGTTCATCTGCGTCGGCGTACGCGTGCCGAGCTCGTGCGTGGAAAGCGGCGTCTGGCATCTGTATTCAACATCGCCGTTTCATTTCACGGTTTCTTTGTAATTTCAGAAGGGCAGTGCTCACGATTTGAGTTTGAGTTTGCACACCTGCCCGCTCCGCATCCGGATGGGCCTGTGCATCGAGATCCTTCCGCGGATTCTGGACATTCAGCCGTTTTCTCGTATATTCTCTAAATCTCGTCCGACACGGCTCGCACAGCTTCCAGCGGTACCCAATCTCCAGCACCTGATCGCACGTCTTGATTGCGCATATACGCGGCTTGGGCATCCGGAAGCCAGGCGGGATGCGGATGCGGATCTTCAGGCCGGTTTTCTGGCTTGAGCGCCGCTGTAGCTGATTCATCCGTTGTTATTTGTCATTCGGTGGTGGGTGGGTTTAGAGAACGTACCTCAGGGTCGACTTCGCTCTCGCCAGAGTTGGAAAGGTCGGTGAGGTCGGAGACTTCGCTGTCCCACCCGTCGGGCAGGTCGAATATGCTCTGCAGGTCGCTGGATGTGCTGCCCTCGGGGTTAGAGGGTGCGTCCACCATGGGGTGATCCTCGTCGGCGATAGCCGGCAGGCCGGATAATTCTGCGTGCTCGTCTATTGGAGATGGCTCGGCGGGGTCCTCCTGCAGGGATCATCATTAAGACATGTGGAGAGGATGGCAACGCAGAAACCTACGTCTGGATACTCGAGTTCCAACTCATCGATGACGTCTGGCGGATCAACGTTAGGATCGACATCTGGTCCTCCAGAATTCGTTTTTGACTCGTTGGGAAGGTCGGCGGATTTTTCCTCAGGCGCTGGTGGGCGCTGTGATAGTTCAGTTCGAGGCTATATCCAGCATTAATTGGAATTTTAGGATAAGGATACGTTAGACGCCTTACAGCTACATCAACTGGTTTTTGATCGCCTGGACCGGGCCGACCATCGAAAGAAGTTGACAAGGTAATCCGTGTCGACGGTACTTCCCATACATCTTCTTCCTGAGATATCGGTGGTGGCTATAAGTATTTATTGAGTCAGAAACGTCCTCTATTTTGTACGATGTGCGGATGACTACCTCAGTAACGCGCGGTCGCACAAGCGTATGTCCACCGAAAGGCGGATACGATGGCCCCGCTTGAGATGGCACGACCAGTGAAGACGGGCCCGCGAGGTTCAACCGCGTATACGACGGTGGAAGGGTTGGAACTTGAGGGAGAATGGGTGGAGGGCGATACATCGGAGCCGGAACGGAGGCGCGAACAGGAGCAGGAGGTACGCTTGGCTGCTGCGTTTGCTGCAAGGCCTGCTTTTCTTTTGCTGCGATCGCGCGCTTGAAACAGGATTCGCAGACGAGTGGACCAGATGAGTGACCCGGCGGGATGAGGATGGGCACCGAGCAAAAATAGCACTGAGATGTCGCGGATGTTTTTGGCGCGGTGGCAGACTGGCAAAGCACGATGATGGATGGAGGGCAAGACAGAAAGTATGCGTAAACGTGAGACAGCAGATCGATATAGGGTAGAACCAAAAACTCACGGCGGCAGCCTTAATCTGATCTCGTATAGCACCTATGCTCACCCGTCTGTCCATGCGTCCTTTCATGCTTGCCTCGCGATGCTGATCTACACACCCAGGACACCACTTGTGGTCCCAACCCGGTGGCAGCAAGGCTTGCCCGCAGCGGGAGCGTGGGCATTTCTTTGGCGGAACAGTTGCGATAAAGCCTATTCCAGCCTCGCCGACCATCGCGCTGGTACCCGCAGGTTGCACGGGCATCACCAAATGCTTTGCCATTCGCAAAAGCTAGCAAAATACAATCTCTGGTGTGAAAATCGTGCGCGCACTAGTACTGCACGGCATGAATCTGCGTAGCAACTGGGTAAAAAGTCAGCAACTTTGCTGCGTAGATGCTCGCAACGCGCCAGGCTTCGCATTGCGAATATCATAGAGTCGAAGGAAGGCTCACGAAAGTCGCTGTTTCTCTGCTCACCGACCTGCTAACGCGAAGGAAAAAAATTGGGCGAAGAAAGGAGTTCGAGGCGACGCTGATCGTCGCGTGCGGTAGCGATAAGCTGACTAAATTTTTGCATGAATTTTCGGGACGTCCTCTTGCAGCTTGCCGACGGTAATCGAATTTCCAATACGAATCAATCCCTCGCGTCATTTCACTAACTAGGCTGGCTTCTTCGCTCCATTGGCTCGTACCTCCGGCTACGAAGTTCACTCACAGCTGCACTTGCACTGACCGGAAGTTGACCGTACGTGCACATGCTACGTGTTTAGGAGCGTTATCTGACTCGCCAGCCATAGAAAAAGAGCGTAGTTGCCTGGGTAACACATCGTCAACGGCTAGCGAGCCAATCAAAAGCACCGAATGAGCGCTTGTGAAGAGACTCCTTTCTGCCGAACCGTACGTCCATTTGGCAGTAGCTCGCACACTACAAGGACCCCGAATCAGGGGGTTTTCAGAACCGGAATTCGTTGGCAAGGTCGCTCAGAAAAAAGGGACGAGTTGAGGACGTCGTGGTCAAGTCACGTGACACGTACACGTCTAAAATCAATCTCTTTCTGCGCGTCGCAGTGCGTCCTCGTCGAAGGCGACGAGTCCAAGTGGCTCTCAACGGCGCACCTCAGCATTTCGCGGTAAGTCCGGTCTCCTGTCTCGACTTGATTCCGGTTCCTGACGGGTTTGTGCAAGCGAAAGGCGATACGACGGAGAAATAAAGCGCCACGGAGGGCTCGTATCTCCAGCTCTTCCGTAATGGCCACCCTGACATCGTCTTTCGGCTATCGTTGCAGGCCCAATTGTCTCTTCTCGTCCCAAATCCGAACTGCTTTCTGTCCACCGTCCTCCTGCTACATTTTCTTTGTGCCGTGTTGCTTGTTCCTAGACCTCCAATTAGAGCTGTGTGCCGTGCGCGACATACCACACGATTTATGCCTTTATCCACATCCATTATCCAGCTTTATTACATGCATACCTACATGGAAGATACCCTGGCACGTAAGTATCATCGCCGCGCCCTCTATAATGACGGCTCCCTCTCCAGCTCGGCATGAATCGAAAATCCCAGCCTCCGCTGCGTTTTCGTCGCCTTGCGGCCGCCCGTTTGCCTAAACCACACCAACACATCAGCCACACACCCACCAAAACCCCAGCAAAAGGCAAGGAAAGAGAAAAAGGATTCGCACCTCTGCTCCTGACACACAAAGCTCTCCGGCGCGCCCTCCCAATCCTCAAGCACATACTTGCCCACGCCCTCGCCCTCGCCTAGCACGCCCGCATTCTCGCGCTCGGGCCCGAACAGGTCCAGCGCGAGCTGCGTGTGGCTGACGCCCGCGTACGTCGTGACGCAGCGCGGGTTGACGAGGATCCGCGCGGGGCGGAAGACCGAGTTGGGGA
>SEOQ01000077.1:0-58352 GCA_004679275.1 Dentipellis fragilis
TCCCAGAGAAAGACGCATGAGGGGCGACGGGAACCCAAGTCGAGTTCGCAATGAGCAGCGGATTCGTGTCGTGCCCTCGTATCACCTAAGTTAGGGTGGAGAGAGCCATTAGCAACACCGTCACGCGAGATACAGAAAAACGTACAAGAGCGCATGCCCAAATCAGAAACAGCACGTATAAGAGCGCGGCGAGACCAGCCTGATGCATTATTGTGTGGGAGGACCAGGCTGGTGTCGTTTGGTCTGCATGGTGAACGTCGGTCAGGTTGGTATTGCCTTATAGGGCTTATCCCAGACTGGCGATAGTTAGACCTAGGGTTACATGTACTACAATTATTACCAAATTCCGCCGTGGAATACCAGCGCGTCCCCAATTCGCTGATGTATGTCTCTTCCCCTCCTCCGAGCATCGTCAACAGCGGCACGCTCCTCCTGCTCGCTACATAGGCATGTTCGCGCTCTGCCACGTAGATGGTACTCCTCGGGTGAATCCTCACAGCCTGGCCCTGTGCCTACTGTTGAAGAGCCTGTTGTAGCCAAAAGACGAGGTCGTCCACCGAAGGCACCTGGCGGAGCCAAGAAGCCGCGCAGCTCAAAGAAGGTCAAGGTCGTCGACGAGGGCTCTGCTGCACCTCAGGTTAACGCGCCGCAAACAGTTAATAATGCGTCAGCTGGAGAGGCAGCCTTGAGTGCCAGCGGCAAACATACGGAGAGCTCTCCGGACCCGGGCGCACCAATTTCTGCGAAGTCAGACCACACACGCTCGGCTGCACATTCGGCGTTACTGCCTCCTCTCGACGAATGGCGGACCTATTTCCACACAACACCTTCGGCAGCACGAGATCGCATATCTATCCGCAATCCGGAGTCCGCGTCGCAAGTCGCGCGGGGGTTCCTCACGGGAAAGCGTACTAGGACGAACCAGCCGAAGATTGTGGTAGAGGCGTTCCCTGGTGAGTAAACTCGGTCGATGTGCGTCACTCATATGCTAACAGCGCATCGTATAGGGCCTGGCGCCCTGTCTAGAGCACTCATGGCACTTCCACATAGTCAGATGAGCAAGTTAATTATTCTGGAGGACTATCCACCATACCTGGAGTATCTCAAGGTGAGTTCTAAAGAGTCCATTTTGTCGAATTTCATGTAAACTGAGTGCATCTGGAAGCCTTTGGAGAAAGTAGACCCACGGGTCTCGGTTGTACCGTATAGTGGGTTCGTCTGGGATACCTACAGGCACCTGGAAGAAGTTGGTCTTTTAGAAGAGGTTGAAACCGTACCTTGGGACGAGAACAGTGAGTGGAGTTCCATCAGTTTTATGGCATTGTATTCATTATCTCTGCCTACAACAGTTCACCCAAGGCTGCACTTTATTACCCACATTCCGCAAACTATCGCCGGAGAGCAGCTCGTCGCCCAACTCTTCCGTAATATACCCGAAAGGTCCTGGCTATTCAAGTACGGACGTATCCCAATGAGCTTCCTCATGAGTGACTGGGTATGGCGGGTGAGTGGCTACTATTTCTTCTCTACCGATCAATTTTGCTAACTTAGACTTACAGCGCGTATCAGCCCCGTCAAGAAACTCAGAACGGTGCAAGTTAAGTGTTATTGCCGAGGCTACAACCGGCTTTGGTCTCGCTGTTCCCCCAGAGGCACTGTTGCCTTTCGATGACCACTTCCACCCTACGCGTTACGGTGCGAAAATTACAACCAACCCTTCTCGGAGACCCGAGAACAGGCGAATAGGGTCCCCTTTCGTCGCTGCCAATACAGTTCCTCTCGAACACCAAGTGGGTTTCCGTCTTCGAAGTTCTTTGAACACAATACTGAGACGATGTTGATAGGTGATCGACAAGGGCAAGCTAGACATGTGGGACTATGTCCTGCGTCGTCTTTTCGTTCTGAAAAGCACCCCGCTCAAGAACGCCATCGGGTATGTTGCGCCTTGAAGATGCAAAGGCAGATTCTCATCCCATAATTCCACCCCTAGTTCGTTGGCTCCTGGTGCTCAAGTGCTGTTGAAGCACATCACGGATCCAGCACTTCCGCCGGAAATGCGGGTCGATATCACGTCACAGGTTAGGCATCTGACCATCCAGGAGTGGGACACCCTCGTGCGTGCCTTCGGGATCTGGCCGTTCGCACCCAGTGTGCGTATATTGTCTGCCTATCATCATCATCATCATCATCGCGATAGACTTGACTCACAACTCTGAACTCTTTTGCAGGATTTGTCGATTGACTCCTTCCAAGCTCTGGAAGAACGATGAGGTTGACACACTGTTGAACAATTTCCCAAGGTATCTTGGCATAGACACGGGTTGCTTACTTTATCTTACACAGTAATTGAGATGGTATTGCAGACATAATATGTGGGACAAATGCTCTATTGATACATGCGATGCCAGAAGGTGCCTGAGGTATATTTCGTTCAGCTTGTGCTAACATCCACTTCGGGGAGATTCTCTGTCGTTCTTCTCGGAGACTCAGGCCAGTCAATCGGCTCGGGACTCCCAGTAAGCTGTCCAGACGTGGATCATGTCAGTTAGGTTTGTGATTGCTGTCAGCACCTGACTCACCCCTGCAACGCTCGTCTCTTCCGGTTGCGTATCCATGGCCTGGGGATCCTCCTGCGTCTCAACGAGGGTGTCCGTTTGTGTGTCTATCTGTGTTTCTATGCCCTCTTGCGCCACTGCCATGTCCACATCTGCCGACGCGGACCGCCCTGCATTGTCGTCGGCGAGCAAGTCGGGGGTGGCGGCTTTCGAACCCGCCTGGTCGCCCTCTGCCTTCTTTTTACGAACCTTCTTTGGAGCTTCTGGCGCAGGGACAGAGGGCAGGCCAAACAGAGTTGTCTGTCGTGTGGTGTCTTTCTTTGTGTGTAGTCCTTTCTTCGGAGCAGTTATGGCGCCTGTGTCAATTGAGGATGAGATGATTAGCTGTCTTTGGGGGTAGAGAAGCACTATGTTTACCTCTGGATTTGCTACTCTCTGCGAAATCGACCTTTTCAAAGAAGCTTTCGCTCTTGTGCAGCGACTGGTTATGCTCGGCATTACGCGCGAAGGGATTGCGGTTATCCGCACTCGTATTCGCTTTCTTCGCAAACGGATTCGTCTCTGCGTGCCATTCAGTCAAATGAGACGTCATATCAAAGAAAGGGCTCACTCGGCTTGGGCAGGTAGCCGCTAGTCTCTGTCCCTAGGGCCTTCAATGCACGTCGCTTCGCGCCGTCGGGAGACTGTGAATCTCGGAGGACGTCGTCTTCCTCATCGCGTTTTCGCTTGCCGTCCGAGGGCGGGGTATAGCGGTCTTCCACATCGTAATCAATATCATTAGGACCTCTGGCAACGCTGGGCGTCGCCCGCGCAAGGCCCGGCCTGTGGATCGCAGGCGGGGGTCCGAAGTCCTGGAAAGCGCGTGTACGCGAGGGCCCCCACGTCCGCAGGGGGCAATCGCGGGGGTGGGACGGCCGCATAGTCCTGCCGCCACTGCCGGCGCTGGTCACGCGCACCAACGAGGCGATCATCGTCCTCGCGATCATCCTTGAGCGCCTGCATCTTCTCCTGCAGGCCGACGAGGTGGTAGAACGCAGCGACTTTCATCGCCATGTCGAAAGACTGCATGTGGTGCAGCATGCGCGTCAGCTCGAGCGCGCGCGGGAGCTTGTCGCCTTTGCACGCAGTTTGGATCAGTTGGATGAGCTCTTTGTCGACGGCGAGCTCGCGCTTGGAGATTGCGTCTGTGACTAGGTCTTCGCCGAGGGCGTCGCGGCTGAGCTGGAGATACATGTTCTCGCGAGCCACGCTATGGTCCCGTTAGAATTATTAAATCCTAGGTATTGTTGGTTCTGACTTACTGTTCTTCCAAGGGGCCGTCCTTGGGATCCTTCCCGCGGAATGGTAATCGCATAGGCAGTTCCTGGATTAATGGCCTTGGGAAGCCCGGATGGTCTTGCCTTCCCTATGGAGACTTCGAATCAGTCCCCATTTTTTCAGTGTGAGCGAGCCTGCAGACCTTCAGAATCAAACACATGAACTGTTCCCCACTCAGCCCGACAGGCCAATACGACTCGTCTTTTCCTTTCTTACGCTCGAGTTTATTGGTGTCCAGTACCCGCACCCACACGCCTCGCAGGGGGATGCGGAAGCGGGGCATAATATACATCACGCCCGTAGAATCATACAATGCTGGCGCCTTTGGGAATGGTTAGTTATAGGCCGAGGAGAAGGTAAATTGAACGCACGCCTTCATCGGATACTCCTATCCATTTTACAGTACAGCCTTTCGCGATTGGCAATTTACGACTTTGCAAGACATACAGCTCTTCGAAATCGTACAGCGTGCCAGATAAATTCTGCGATCCTGTTCAAGCAGTTGAAGTCAGTCAGGAAGCCGTGGTGAGGGGAGCATGGCTGACCATCCATAGTAGTGGCCCCATCTCTCTGAACCACGAACACCCATTCAGGACCAGCGACCATAGACACAAAGTCACCGTCAAGGCCAATCGAGCACCGCTCGATTCCGGTGCCGGTAAGGAACGTCAACTCGTTCTCGCTCGTGACAATGACGACATTTCCATTCCCCTGCATATCGCCATCCGACAATACTCGGAGGGATTTGGTTGGAGGCGGGCCACCAGCAGCGATGCCCAGCACTTTCACTCCTTCATCGAGCTCGTACGTCCATTCGCCTTGGGCCGCCCAGTTCCCGTAAGGCTTGTACCGGACGTGGGCGACATGCTCGCCTTCCGGTTGACATGCGTACAGCGCGCCGCGTTCACCTAAACAGAATTTAAGAGTTGAGTGCCATAAGACCATCAATTTGCCTCACCTAGCGTGGCGAGGTCGTATTTATGGTGGTCCGTGAAATGATATGCTTTGCGCGCCGAGCGGTCGTGGAACTCGACGTTCACGATGTGGTGGGTATCTTGGTCCGTCACTTCTATAACACCGATCATATTATAACCTAAACGGTCGCTTAGCGAAGAAGGATGCAGACATGAATGACGACTCACATAAGTACCGCTTCCTGTCTCGCATTGGAGTCGAGCCAGGCTGAAATGCAGGTTGCGCCTTGGTAACGCTCACTGGTGTGATTGTCAGTAAATCGCCGGTATACAGAAGATTGGACTTCCATACCCATTTCCTTCACGAAGCCATTCCCGACAGGACGCTCAGCTTCTGGCTCATCCTGCATCGCGCCGCCCACATCATCAATGATCCAGTCGTCGTTATCGAACGGATAGAGTTCCGCCGCGTTGTCTTCGAGTGACTTGTCCTTGGCACCAGGTTTGGTGACCATATTATCATCGTCGAAAAGCGTTGGCGTTCCGGACCTGCGTATCATGCGCGTGTTCGTGGAAGTCGAACCTGTCCTTACGGGGTCTGGGGACGATGCTGGAATGGGATCTGACCAGCGGAGAAATCTCCCATCGTACTGTACCCACGCCAGATAGTTCGCCGTAGGGGAGAAGGCCATCTCTGTAACGACAGCACTTGTTGCCTCCGGAAACCTAGGTCAATCCCAGTCAGTTGTTATCGGGTGAAGAGAAGGTTGAGAGCAATCACTTGAACAAAAGCCTTCGTGTCTGTGTGGACCACACGTAGACCTCATTGTGACTTGATGTCGCAAGATAATTGCCATTTGCTGAAAGTGAAAGAGCTGTGGTCATGCCGTTCACACTGTCATCAGTGAAGGCGAATGACTTCTCCCAGGTATCTCGAGAGATGGCAACCACATCTGTGATACCGTCAATATGTATGAGGAGAAGTATGGAGTCCTAAAGGTACAAACCATGTGAGCGACTAGCCACGACGAAGTATTCTCCCGAAGGATGCCAAACTGCAGAACAGTCGTGGTAGAATTCTACTGCTCTAGAAGAAGGACTGCGATCAATATACCGCAGAGTAAATGTAAAACACTGTCTTACTTTGAGTTCTTGATAGCAGGTATGACACCCTGGATAACATTGATTTCCTTAGGCTCGTCTTCCGACACGTCCCAAACGATTATTCGCCCATCCGCCCCACTCGTGGTCTTCGAAGGTGAAGTTAGTGTGGAATTCATTGATGGAGATTCACATGGTACTCACCAGTATTGTGCCTGATGGATGCCATGTCACCTTTCGCACACAGTCTGTGTGGCCTGTGATGAGCATGACTTTCACGGTATCTTCGATGTCAACGACTTTGACAGTCAGCTCTCTAACTCTAATCGTGAGATGCAGAATCTAAGGAAATACATCATGACATACGCCGAGGAGACTGCAATTCTCTTTCCCTTCGGGTCCATCGCAATGCAACGAATGGCAACTCCAGCGGAGCTGGTGACAAGGGCCTGAAACTCTTTCGACCCGCGTGCATATTGCCTGACTTCTGAGTCCACACTTCCAGTAAACCAGCAATCTTTCTATGATGGGTAGATGGACGCGTTTCAGCAGAAGGAACGGGAGTCTAGTGTAGCACACGCACCGCGGCAGCGACTGCCAAGAGGGGTTCCATAGTTTCATCCACAATATCCGGGTCGTAGTCATCTCCTTTATCTGTCCTCCATATACGACCGAGACCATCTTCGCCACCGGTGTAACAGAAACTGCCAAGGTTCAGTTGGACAGTGTTAGGATTCCAGAGTTATTGGTGAACTCACTCGCCGTCGGGGGAGAAGGCCATACACGTTGGGCCCTCGGTGTGGGCGATATTCATCGCGACCTTTGCAGCCATGATAGAGAAAGTAAAGGTAGAAGGTGGATTGGGTTGGAGGCGGCGTCCAAGTCGTCGCGAACGTCGCCGACGCGTCTTGACACGTACCGTCACGCGTGAGTCACAGTCACATGCGCAAGCTTACCCATTTACGTAAGGCATTACAGCACGACCAGCATGCGACCCAAGCGCCGTCGGCCGACTCATCAAGAAGTTAGAACTGCAATGTCCTGACTGAGCCGACTCCTCCTGCCCTCTTCCTCCACCAGGGCGCAAATGCTGTCTCTGACCATCGCAGCGCGTAAGAGGGCAATGCCCGCTGTGGGCCCCCACCATGGCCCCTCTTTGTCGCTTACAGGAGGCTGCCGGTACAAGTCCGGTAACAATCCCCTGCAGTTCTACCAAAACCGGCAGATGGAGCTGTATGCTGCCAAGCCGACGCAAAGGCTGAGTCTGAGGCAACTGGTACAACTTCACTGCTTAGCCCGAGTTACGGCCGTGCTGATAACTTCAAGGTCTTCTATGGTCGTTCTATGAGTGAAGAAAGGCTAATCAAGGTGTGTGCATAAGAACTGGCGCTGGTTGGGCATACTGAAGGTCACACGGACATCAGAGCGCCAACTATGTCCGAACGGAGCTGCCAGTCCGGATAGCACACCGGCTGAAAGACCTGCAGGCCTTGCCTTACATTGTCGTGATGCAGGAAGGTGTTTCCAAAGTGTACGAAGTGAGCCTCTGGCACAGCATATACTGTCCGACTTGTTCACGCGATATTTTCAGCTTTATTGGATTGCTTTTGAGAAGTATGGCCCTATAGAGTGCTCCCGGAAGTGAACTCACCGAGCACTGACCACAGGTTCCGTCGATACCCCCAAATAGACACGGTGGAAGATAATGAAGCCTTTTGTGTCTTTTTACGAAGCATCGTTAACGACCAGTAAGAAGCAAAGTGTGCTCTGGATCTTTGTCTAACAGCTCGATGACACGATACTTCAGTGCCGTTGTGATTCCTAGCCTTTCCCTCGGTCTATCTCTGTCCTCGCCATACCTTCAACCTGACCAACTGGACTCATTCGTTCGACGCATGCTTGTTTCTCGAATATCAAGACGCGTGCTCGCCGAACATCATCTGGCACTATCGGATTCCTATATGGGGCGCGATAAGAGGAGCAATAGTGACGGAGATGGCCACGTCGGGATTATCTACACTGGACTTAACGTCAAGAAGAGCGTCGATAAGTGCGCTTTGCTCCTTCGAGAGAACTTGCGCCAGTTTGAAGGTATGACACAAACCGAACTTGACCACATGGTATGGCCGGAGATTATCGTCGACGGGCATGTGGAAACGCAGTTCTCATACATTCGCGAGCATCTAGAGTGCGTTTCTTTTTTGGTCGCCTTGTTCTTGCGGCGATTGCTCGGCTGACCATCCTTGGCTATAGGTATATCATCTTTGAATTGCTCAAGAATGTATGTCATCATTCATCCTCATAGGTACCAACTGTTGTCATTCATGCTGTCAGTAGTCCGTGCAAGCCACAGTAAGACTACACGGAAAAGTTCGGGAGATGCCTTCAATAGGAGTCACGATTGTGGCAGGGGAAAACGACATCGGCGTGCGGATATCAGATCAAGGCATGGGAAACGTCATTTCTGCGGCATTGAGAGCTCATATTTTTGTACAGGTGGTGGCCTATTAACCCCTCAAATCAAGTCCCCTTCCGACCTTTTCTCGTTCTCCCATCTTCGAAATGCTTCCCGGATGGATGATTCACGTCTCGGTACACTACGTAGCGTCAGCGAGGACCCCAAGGGGATGAAGGCCACAGTGGAGGAACAGATCGCGCGATGGGAGCAGGAGCGCCGCGTGCTGTCTACTACGGTGCAAGATCAAGAGTCGGAAACAAGCGTCGGGCCGTATCCCAGACTGGGTATCGGTCTTCCCATGTGTAACATTTATGCAACGTGAGTAGCGACTGAATTGCCACCATGCATTCATTCATCGCTTCTATCGACTCCATATGCAGATATTTTGGTGGTTCGATAGAATTGGTTTCGCTGGACGGATGGGGTGCGTATATCGCCTTTCGGTCTTCTTGTCATGTCTTGATAGGCACGTTTCATCTTATAGGGACGGACGTATATCTACGTTTACCAAAGCTTGTGAGAATTATAGTTATCCATTTGCGAATCGCTGATGATAACTCCATGCACGCGCAGGGAACAAATTTGGAAGGCATTGAAGTGTAAATACTTCCGCGTCATGAGAGCTCGTTGTCCCGGTCGCGAGGTAGATCTAGTATTATTGTATATGGTCGCGAGGTAGTTACCATTCTACGAGACCTATTGTATCGGTGATAGGCTACGCATGGTGTGATTGACGCATTGTTGAGGGAGGAACAATAAGTTGTTTGGCTGTGTTTGGAGATGGTTGGAGATGGGAAGAACCAATAAGGACCGAGAGCTTGGACAAGGGCACGCTGCTTCCTCGAGGCCTTTTCTTTCCCTTTTCCATCGTCTGTTTATCCCCTTGTCTTGTTGAATTATAACCCGAACCATCCCATAACGACATACCGAACTCTCTTACGCCTCTCCATTTCCCTGCGATACCTCCTCTCTCAACTCAACCTTTGATACCACATCTCCTCTATACACACTATCAATCATGGCGGCCGAACAACGTCCCGACGAAATTCTGGGCACTCTGCTCATGCGGACCAGTACTCCAGGTGCGTCTCAATTCCCTGTTCAATATGCCGAACTGTGCACTGAGAGATCTCGTGTTGCCGTTCTAGGTCCATCTGAGAAAGGTGCGCCTAATGCCTGAGCGCAATGGCTCTGTCTGACCGCAGATCCCAGTCCTCGTTTACCTCGAGCGCATGCAGCGCGAGGGTGCGACTGCCTCGCAGATAGACAGGCTCTCCGACTTCACGAAGTCACCACGTTCCAAGACATCTAATCTTGCCAAAAGCCAGCTCAGCAGTGCGTCGCGCCAGCAACAGGGGGACGCAGGCTACGGGCAGGAGGAATATGGGGGTGACGAGATTGCATCGGACGTGCAGGAGGGGGAGCGATCAACAATTGGCTCTATGGTGCATCACAACGGCGTGGTGAGTCGTGTGCTTATACTATGCCAGCTTCTTTTCATTCGACCTCCTTCAGCACGAGCCTGGCCCTAACGATGAGCCTGGGCCCCGATACGAATCGTATGGGTCTTCGTTTGGTAACTTTGGGCCCCTGCCGCCTGATAGCGCACTTGGAGAGGTACGTCGCATCGCTACTGAGCCCTGATCCACCCATTTACATGGTGGATCTCAGAACACGCCAGGTAAAGCTGCGGGCATCCCACTTCCCACTTCTACCTCTGCTTCCACGAAAGTCCGGAGTTCTCGAGCTGGCTCTCGCGCCTCTGCCACTCAAAAGCCTCGGTCCATGGCTTCGCGGTCTCAAGTCACGGACAGGGACGACGAGAGGGCAGTTACTGCCGCAGAGGACTTCTTGACGGTATGCATCTGCCGTCTCAGTTCGCTCTCGTGACTTCGTCTCTAATTTCTTTCCTGCATTTTCTCAGTCTGGTAAAGTACCTAGCGTAATGACCAGCCAGACGCCCGCCGCTGGGCGCGGGGATGACGTTCGGTCGAACACTCCACGATCACATGCATCCCATGCTCCATCAGCCCATTCTCGTGCAACGCAGAAGACACGTGCCAGCGAGAAGCCTTCGACCGTCTACCCACCTCTCCCTGCAAGCCCAACTGTCCAGAGCAACATCGGCAGCTCATCTCAGATGAAATCTTACCATAGATCCCATTCTCGTGCTCCCTCTCTATCGCCGTCGGATTCGCCCTCTCAGGTGAAGTCGCATAGAACTGCGGCGAAGTCTATTGCGAAAGAGCCCTCGCTCAAGCCCGTGCAGTCAGTGGAAGGATCGGAGGTAGAGGCGAGGTCGCAACACTCTCGGTCTCGCGTGAATGGCGACGGTGAGTGGTGACACATGCCGATAGTAATACTCTGCTCATCGTTGAGTGTAGTGCGGTCACAAAACGGAGCATCCGCGATGTCTGCTTCTCGAAATGCCCAGAGTCAACGACCTTTTTCCCCATACCGACATGCTGCCACCGATCAAGATCTTATGCATGCAGCTCAGCCTACTCGTTCGGAGATATCAGCCCAACAGCGTATGAATGGCTCGCCCACCAAGCGCTCGGTGCCCGATGCGCACGCCACCCCCACGCCTTCGCGCCCTCAATCGCCCTTAACCGACCCCGACGGTCTCAACGAGGATGAAGAGGAGCTTGTGCGGGACTTACTCACCCGGGGCCACAAGACGCCACGCACCTCATACGCAGCAACATCCGTGCTGGAGCCAGAGCACTTCTCCCACTTCCATGACATGGATTTGTGTGTACTGTTGCATCAACTAGACGATCCTATGCAACATGAGATTGTCAAGAAAGCCGTTCGCAAAGCTGTCAAGGCTAGGGTCAAAAAGCTCGGCATGAAGTTCGACAACGAGGTATGCGGCTATATATAGAACGGAGTGCATTTGTTAACTGGGCCACATTAGAGTATTAAGGAGTACCGGAAGTCATTCCACAACCACGACCCGAGCGTTCATTTGGACACAAACTATCAACCTTCCTTGCCCGATGTTTGTCTTCCTCTCATCTCACGGACAGGCACACAATACTGATAGGAATTGTCATCGCAGGAGCCTCCTGAATGGGCGAAGGAGCTTATGCAGAACATGATCCTCATGCAACAGCGGATTGAGCGCCTCGGTCCGAAGATTGACAGCTTGAAAGCTTCCCAGAGCGGATCCTCGGTCGACGATAGGAAATACAACGGCCACCAGTACTCTGCCTCAGAGGTGGATCGGTATACCCAGTCTCCCATGACGCAAACCGTCAACATCCAGACCCAACCCACTGGCACCATCAACGACGAGTCGATGTACCTGCCTCCTGACTCCGACATGCGGATTGTCGACTCCACACATGGTCACACGCTCTCTGGCTCCATGCATCACCACGATGGCTCGACTCATGGCATGCGCGAGGAGGACGAGTACGATGACGACGACGAAACGCAGACTGCGCGCCGTTATGGCGAGCCGACAACTCAAGACGGGCATGGTCTCAGCGAGTATACGAACGACCGCATTGAGTCTCCTGGCCAGCAGTACCTTGAGGAGGAGCTGTATAAACTCAGGGTAAGACCTGGCGGCAGTCAGTCTGCTGTGTCCCACAAGACCTGGGAGCTGGCAAGAGATGATGGCGAGTACGACGAAGACGACCCCGATGCCCAGGCTGCAATCACCGAATCTGGCATGCCCGAGATACCGGACTCGAATCCTGGCGGCTATGATCGTAGAACCTCGTCTCCTCCGCTCCCACCTCTGCCGAACGATGGTCGCCGGGACGTAGCTATCCCGCCTACAGGCCAGGCATGGCAGCAGCCCAGCGATTACAACAGCGAAACAGCTGTCCAGCCGCCATGGCAGCGCATTCACCAGCGCCTGCTGAACTGGGCTATTGTCTGGCCTCTCACCGAGTTGGACAATGCGCTTAACAGTACTACGCGGGGTAACCAGGTCGACGAGGTTGCTCTCAGCATCTGGTCTACGCAGACGTACAAGCGCTACGTGCGGAGCAAGATGACAGATAGCCCGCCTGGTCGCGTTGACCGACTTTTTGTTCCTCCGAACATGGCAGATGCTATTAGCAACGCCGTCTTCAACGGACGACATGGTGACGCTTCGGGGATGCTCCGAGAGCTCTGGCACCCGTTCGGACTAGAGGGCATGCCTAGGCTGTTGATTGTACTGGCTAAGCATCGGTCAGACTCCAACCATTGGGTGGTGCACCGGTGAGTGTCTCTCCCGGACGACGCGCTGGTAGGATGGTCTCTGAACTTCTCCCCCAGATTCTCACTCCCTGATGGTACTCTGACCACCTATGATTCATACCCGGAGCGTTGTCTTCCTGATGGCCGCGTGAGTGCATCTGAGTCTGTACTCCGGCCTAGTGATGATGACATGTCTAACCCTATCTGGTATCAGCCTCTTGGATGGTGGTTCGCGATCCGCATAGCCTGGCCTAATGCTATATACCCCAGCCCCGACCATCTCATGCAGAAGATGGTCCGTCTCCACCGCCCCATGCAGCTCGGCATCGATAACTCTGTCGCCGCGGCTGGCATCTGGCGGAACCTGCTCATGGGCTCGCGCGCGGAGCGCAGTTTGGATTTGGAGCGGCTACGGGATCTGATCAATACGGAAGTCAAGAACCTGAGGCGAGAGGAAGCTCATGGGCAAGCTGTCGATCGGCGCGCCGAGGCCAAACTGGGAGGACATGAACTAACGACATTATGTGTTACGACGAGACGAGGGCATGCGTGGTGTCGGGCGTTGGGCGATGGGCGTTGGGCGTTGTGCTGGATGTAGTATTCAGATGTATGAGTCTGGAATTTTTGTTTTTTGCTTTTTTATACACTTCTTTCTTCTTCGCTGTGGAGTATAGTTGTTGTATGGCTTTTGCGCTGGTTACCTATATATTGTATGTATACTGGCGATAACTGTAGGTACTATAGGCGCAATGAACTTCATCCCTGCTTTGATTCAACTCTGTGATGCATCTCCAATGACGAGCTGCCTACGATATGCTGGAATACTCGATTGAAGAGAGCTCGACCAACAATGATGGTCTCTTCGCGACTTGGGGATGTTCATGGGACGCTGGCTCGCTTGTCTATGACAGTCTAGACTCAGCAGTCGTTTCAATCACCCTGCATGATAAACTCACAGGAGCTTTGCCTCCATTGAGGACGACTAGCGTGGGCTGCCGGGGAGGCGGTCAGAGACCGCCCATGATTTTCGCCAACTCGTGGATTGATTGTTCGGGGACAACAGGGCTAGCGACCTTGGGCCGTCCGCCCGCATTGATCTGCACAGACCGGGAGAAGGATTAAAGGATATCCAGCTACTGCGAAGATCTACTTACCGTTGGATGGATGGCCTTGAATTGAGCATCTAGAGAGGCGGTTGCTTCTGCAGCCTGAGACCGCGACATTTTGTGCACTTTCACGGCTTTCTTTGCGGATTGTTTCGCCTGGGCATTCTTGGCCGGCCTCGATGCCACCACCCGGGCTTTCTTGGTCGAACGGGGAGGCATGCGGCGTGAAGAGGCTGAACGAAGAGTTTCATTAAATTTCAGTGAAGCGCTTTTTACGTAATGCGTTTCACGTACGCTGTTTGTCTCGACTTGCAGTGCTTGCAATTGAAGTTCTTCATCTGCTACCGCCAGTCTTGCTTTTCGTCCCGACGGTGGTAACCCAGCCAGCCTTTGAAATACCACAAGGAGTGGCTGTAACTCTCGGAAAACACAGTTGCAAGCTTTTTACCCCACAAACGATTGCCATGGCCGACGTTCCGTCGTTAAGAATCACCCTGCTCGGTGCGGGTCAAGAAGTCGGTCGGTCATGCTGCGTCCTTCAATACCGGGACAAGACGATTGTGCTCGACACGGGAGTCCACCCTGCCTACTCTGGCATGGCGTCTCTGCCTTTCGTGGACGAGTTGGACTGGAGTACGGTGGATGCTATCCTCATTACGCAGTACGTCCCTCCTTTGTTCTATGTATCTCATATGCTGATCTTGGCTCGTAGTTTTCACCTAGACCATGCCGCTGCTTTGACGTATATTATGGAGAAGGTATGGTCTTCTTCCTTTAGTCTGAATCGAAGTTCACGTGCGTGCAGACGAACTTCAGGGACGGTAAAGGGAAGGTTTATATGACGCATCCGACGAAGGCCGTACATAGATATATGATGCAGGATTTTGTTCGTATGAGGTACGTTCTCGGCTCCGTCTCTGTTTCTCTGTATACAGGTGATGGACTTCTTTCTAGCAATTCTGCAACGGACGCTCTGGTTTCGCCCCTGGATTTATCAATGTCCCTCGCGTCCGTCATCCCAGTATCTACCCACCAACTTATCAATCCCTGCCCTGGAGTGTCATTCATCCCCTATCACGCTGGCCACGTACTTGGCGCCTGCATGTACCTCATTGACATCGCAGGTCTGAAGATCCTCTACACGGGCGATTATTCTCGAGAGGAAGACCGGCATCTTGTAAAAGCGGAGGTTCCGCCTATGCGGCCAGACGTTCTCATCGTGGAGAGCACATATGGTGTCCAGAACCATGGGCCGCGAGAAGAGAAAGAGCTTCGGTTTACTAACCTAGTGCACTCCATCATCCGGCGGGGTGGCCATGTCCTGTTGCCAGCGTTTGCTTTGGGCCGAGCGCAAGAGCTCTTGCTTATCCTCGATGAGTATTGGAAGAAGCACCCCGACCTTCACAATGTCCCCGTATACTATGCGTCAAGTCTTGCTAGGAAATGTATGGCCGTGTACCAGACATACATTCACACCATGAACAACAACATCCGGTCAAGGTTTGCGAAACGCGACAATCCATTTGTCTTCAAGTGAGCCCTCCCAGTGCGGCATATATCCGGTCATGCAGTGTTGACATTTGGCGTTTCAACAGACACATTTCCAACGTCCCGCAAAGCCGAGGTTGGGAGCGCAAGATCGCGGAGGGTCCTCCCTGCGTGGTCCTGGCGAGCCCTGGTTTCATGCAAACCGGCCCAAGCCGCGAGCTCCTCGAACTCTGGGCCCCCGACTCGCGCAACGGTCTCATCGTAACAGGCTACTCAATCGAAGGTACCATGGCTCGGGTGAGTCAACTCGATCTAACACGGAATACTTGGCGGAGGAGGCCCAGTATCTCTAGCTCATGTATATACGAGATGAATGTATCCCCTCTTTTAACCCCCGTCTCTGTCTCTGACCGCTGGAGCATTCCGCCGTCCATCCGTTCTTGACCTTGACCCGCAACTCGACCTTTGGCTCATGAGTACTCTTAACCCCCCAGGATATCATGAACGAGCCCGATGAAATCACGTCCACGAAGGGCGTCACCATTCCACGCAAGCTCTCGATCGACTATATATCCTTCAGCGCACACGTGGATTACATGCAGAACGCAGAGTTCATTGAACTCGTCAAGGCTACCCAGATCGTCCGTCCATTCTTTATAAGCAGAATCGAGACTTTGATATTCAAATATGTTCAACCTTAGGTCCTTGTTCATGGAGAACAAACTGCCATGGGTCGTCTGCGCGCGGCACTGCAGTCGCGCTTCAAGAACAAAGATGAAGATGTCAAAATCCACATGCCGCGGAATCTGGAGACGCTGCACTTGACATTCCGCGGAGAACGCGTGGCCAAGGTCCGTAACGCCCCCGAGCACTCCGCTCTCAAATTCACTGCAGCTTCTGATTGTCTTTTTGCAGGCAATTGGCAGTCTAGCTGCAAAACCTCCTAAACCGAACGACGTCATCTCTGGCTTGCTGGTCGCGAAGGACTACTCGTACACCCTCCTCGACCCGCGCGATCTGCGCGACTTCGCTGGGCTGACGACATGTGTTGTGACGCAGCGGCAGGCGATCGCACTCGGGGTTGGGTGGGACCTCGTGCGGTGGCATCTGGAGGGCATGTACGGGAGCATCGAAGAGGGCGTCGACAAGGACGGCATTCATACCATGCGTGTACGTCTCATCGTCTACTTCGTGTGTTGTCTTTCTGAGAGCCGTTTGTAGGTGATGGGCGCCATCGACGTCAAACATACCGGCGAGCACGAGCTCGTCCTGGAGTGGGACTCAAGTGCGGCGAACGACATGATCGCAGACTCGACACTCGCGCTGCTGAACGACATCGACAAGAGTCCCGCCTCCGTCAAACGTAAGTAATCAAAATCAAAATCAATACTGAACATCCGTTTCTGAACTGACACCACGGGACAGTGACGGCCAACTCGCATTCCTGCAACCACACGCAGCACCCACACTCGAGCCACGAGACGAGCACAAACCCCATGACGCGGATCCAGCGCCTGGGCATGTTCCTCGAGGCGCACTTCGGGGACGTCGAGTACCACATGCCGGACGAGTCGGAGGAGGCGGAGCAGGGCGAGAGCTCGGCGGGGGAGCCGTCGTTCTTGATCCAGCTGGACGAGGCCGATGCGCGGATCAATCTCGTGTCTATGGTGAGCGCTGTTGTTCCAGTGGTTATTGTCTGAGCCCACTGATGAATTCTCTGCGCAGACTGTGGAGAGTGACAACGAGGGGTTGCGCAAGCGCGTAGAGGCTGTTCTCGACATGGCAGTTTCGACCGTCAGCTCGTTGAGCGAGTCGTTCGTGTCTGGCGAGCCTCTAGAAGGAGAGGACGCCGCTGACAAGCCTAAGGACCCGACACCGCTAGAGGCGAACGACGAGTCCGGGCCCAAGCCGTCTGAACCTGCCGCCAGTGCCGACCAAGAAGGCGAAACCGAAACTATGCCAAAGTCGGAGGACATAGTGCAAGAGAAGGAGAAGGAGAGCCAGGCGCAGGTAGAAGCGGATGGGAGCGATGGTTCAGAAGAGGAGGATACTGTATTACAGGTACATGACTGAGGTACGGTACAGTAGTTGGGTCGCTCGTCTCGTGGTGACTGTACGCTAGCACGCGCCTCTGGCTCTGCGTAGGTTAGATACATTGTTCGGCACATGCTGGTGCTCTGTCGTAAATTACACAAACATATCGTGGTCATGAAAGTCGTGAGTTGGAAACGCAATCGTGTGGTTGTAACTGATCGTCTTGTCGGATGCGACAGTGTCATTTTGTCACCGACGCCTCCGTAGTCCGTCGAACATTAATCTCTACCGGCTCTAATTCACAGATGTAATGTCAGCCCGTGCCACAAGCGAACCCAAGACGACGTACTGACTGCATTGTCGCCCGCCGCCACCGCCGTCTCTGAGTCGCGCATGGCAAACCGGTTGCTGAACGAGTCACGCAGCCTCTGCCCCCGCGATTCGTTGGTGAACTGCAGCAACTGTTCTGGCGTATTCTGTGAGGAGCTGCGCGAGCGGTGCCGGAGCCAGTGACGCATGTTAAGCCTGTGAGTGGGAGTGGTAGGTCAGTCGCTGCAATTGTAATGGAAGTAAAAGCCATCGACCCGGGTAGGGAAGTTTGACTGACGTTGCTAGCAGGGAATTTGTGTATACTAGAATGGGGATTGTATGAGTATCCGTCCGTGAGGGATATGAAGACAGGCTCGAACGCACGCTTTCCGATAGAAAAGTGAAGGCCCATAAATACGAGGTTGTGCGGCATCACGGCCCACTTCACGACAACACGGTTAGCCGCGAACGATAGCGACAAGCGACAAGAATCCACGTACGCAGATGAGAGACGCAACAGCTACGACGCTATGCACATCGTCAGCTCTACGTGATAAACGTAGTGGAAACAAGGCGACAGACCATGTCAACGCTCCATTATTTACCGTGACGACGATGATGGCGTCGACCATCTCCCGAGTCCTAGATGAAGAGAATAATTGCGGTAAGAAATTAGACAAAGAGAACACACTCAAAGTAAGTTGCTACATACCCAGCTAAGCCTTTTCTCTGGCTCTGAAGATAGAGGCACAGGGTAACAGCAATGACGATATCTGTAAATGCCGAAAGAGCCAGGCCCGAAGTGAAAATTGGCTAGTGGGCAAGATGTCCGTCATTACTCTAGCTAGATCCGTTGTCGTGTTATTATGATTTACCTGGTATTTGGCTTCAAATGCATCCCAGGTATGTGATTGAGTCCTGTAGTAAGAATTAACAGAGATCGTATCGAAGGGCAGGAGACTGACATTTTTACGGTGGAGACTGAGGGCAACGGGAGAAATCAGCCAGACGGACAAAAAATGAGCTGATAATGAGCAGACCTATAGATAGCGCTACATCGGACCAATTGCGTTTAGTAAATAGTATAAGCAAGAGCTGCGATTACCCACCTAGACGTGCTACCGATAAAAGTATCTGACGAAGTTGTTGGTCATTGTGCACTGTGTATCCGAAAGAAGGGAATGACACTCACAATAGGGGCAGCGATGTGCCAGTTATCCCCGCTCACTGTTGTCGAGTAAACTTAGTTCATTGCCAGTCTCCCGTCTCACGGACACGTACGTTTGTACACTCTGTGGCAGTAAAAGCTGTAGGCGATATGTCCAGCTGTCGCCCATGCGTGAAGAATGGTCTGCACTCACAGATTGACACTAAGCGTGCTTGCTGCCTGTGAGGATGAAAGTGAGCAATGACGTTTCCAATTGTCAGACTACGAAAACTTACAGTCAGGACGATAGTGATCTGCAAGACCTCTATGGCGTCAGAGATTGACTGAGGAGATAGGAAATTCACTTGCCGCAAGCGTGCTGAAGACGGCAAGCAGTTCACTTAGTGATCCTGAGTCCTATTTGAGAAAAGGCAAACGTACTCAAATATGTGGTCCGGTATTTGCGTGTTCGTAAAATTCACAATCAAGTATTGCCAGGTCACGACAGAAATCAGGACCGTATTGGTGGCATCAAGAAGCCTTCGCCGTAGAATTAGTGCCTCGTATTGAGACTTGAACGCAATGGACGTACCACAGCCAAGCCACCTGCGAAACCGGTAAACCCAGTATCGCGCACTCCACAGCAGCGATTCAACGAGATCTCACCATGACTTTGTACCGAATAGCATCCTGCGGATATGAGCGGTAGTAAAGGAATGTCTGCAGAGCTGCAACGCCAGACAGTCTGATCCGAGCACGATGAGGATACGCGCCAGGAGAGAAAGCTTGAATCTGAAACGCACGCGACGGCGAAAAGGCACCCAGCTTGCAGTGCCCCTAAGGTTGTAGGAATACTTGACGAGTTGACAGACATACCAGAAGGCAGGTTAGCTCGGAATCATGAAGGCTGTTGCGTCAGGGAAAGATGAATAGTGAACACAGCAAAAAAACGAGGCCTCGGAGGAGTCGTTCTGGACGACCTGTACATATTCAGACATCCGCATCGTGACGAGCCGGAGTCGGACTGATCAGGAGCACGGAAAGGAGGCCTCTGCGGGCATCGTGACCATCGACGTTGTGCAAAGTGCGCAATTCATTCACGGCTCTTCGGATCGGGCTCGGACCCATCTCAGATTTGCGTTACAAAATGACTCCAATATTTGATGCCAAGGTAACTCTGGAGATCTCTTAGATGCCTCTAGAGTCTCCGTGCATAGCATTCATTTTAGGGGCGTTCTTCAGGGCATTGCTCTCGCTACGTTCGAGGCTTTCGTGCTGTTTTCACACTTGGACGGATGGAGGGTGGGCCCTCCGACGTTGAAGCCATTTTTTTAGATCCAGGAGTCCATCGAGGACCACGTTAACTGATGTGCAAATGGAAGTAAAGAGTCCCGGGTATGCGGAGATCTATGCATGCTGTTGAGACCATCGACGTTCTGCAGCAACAGGTTCAAATTTCACTCTTTCGGATGGGGCCTCCACATCTGCACAAAACTCAGATCCGCCTACATACCACGTTTTCAACCATAATCGATATCTGAATTGTGGACGAAACGTGCGATTAACTGCCAAACAACACTCGAAATGTCGCTAACAAATATCTTCGTAGTCTTCGCCCACGCCCAGGTACTTGCGCACATCGTCTGCCTCCACGCCGTTCTGCCTCGTGAAGTGCGAGAGAAGTATCAGATAATTATCTATGATGCCGTTGACGTCAGCTTGGGCACATCAAGAATGCAAGCGAGAGACGCACCGGTCCACCGCACGGCTGCCTCCTTCGCCAGGATAACCGCTCTCTTCTTCTCTTCGACTTTCACGGGATCGCACGCGCCATACGCCTGCAGTTCGGTCTCCAGCGCTTGGAGCTCCTTCTTGTGTTGGACAAGCATTGCGAGGGATGCCGTGCGCTCTTCCTAGATGTCGTCTCAGCAAGGCGCGAAGGCAAAGGAATCCGAACAAAACTTACACTCTCTGGCCTCGAGGCCCGCTCCGCCTCGATACTCGCCCTCAATTCCGCAAGCTGTTGCTTGTTCGCTTTCTGTACCTCCCGGGCGGCGTCCACGCGGTTCTGCATCTACAACACCCATGGATCCGTCGTCAGACACTGGCACCAATTGCCCCACAGAGAAACGCGCATACAATCGCCCCGCGCTGCGACGGGAAGCTCCAGAAAACTATTCCGGCGCATATATGCGTCAGTCATCGCCGTCAATGTCATGGGACAGGGAAAAGGAGTATACAGTTTGACGAGCCGACTTTGTCTGTCTGCACGAGACCATCGTCGACTAAAGACTGCAGGACTTCCTTTACGGACTGGGAGACTGTCGATCGGAATGGGACCATGAGCATGCGAACTGGCCCGATGCGATGGCTACAGCACCTATTCCCTTCATCTTGGGACCCAGCTTCTCAAGCTCCTTCAGCTACGGCGAGGATAGCGAACGGAGTTCGAGCGCGTCGCTCATTTCCTATACTTTATGACATGCATACCTGGAAGAAGTCCTTCTGTAGAGCAGAACTATCGTGAACGGTGATAATGGTTTTTGGCCAGTGGAAGGCACGTACGGTCTCATGGAAGATCTCGACGAGCTTCACGCGCTTTTCTTCCGCTGAAAGTCCTCGGGGAGCCTACGAGCGGGCACGGGTATATGCGTAAACAGAACGATCGCGGGCGCATATATGCACGTCGAGAGTGCGGGCTGACCATGGTACTATAGACAGTGGAGGCTGGGAAGCTGATGCCGTGATTATCGGTTGCGGAAAGCGGCAGGCTCGCTGAATCGAAATGATCTCGAAGGAGAGTTGACGGTGAAGATGAAAGGTGGATGGAAGGAGGTTCAAGTGAAGTGCGGATCCTCTTATGGGGTCCGGAGCACGAACGCGTGAATCTCGTGACCGCGCCTGTCAATCACCTATAGCTACTCCTCCAGATCTCAAAACTTGAGAGTATGCTGAGGCTCGAGCTCGCATATCAGAGCACAATCACAGAAGTGGCAAGATCAATGTGTTTCAGAGAAAATGCCTAAGCATCGACCATAGGCCATACATGCAAGAGAGAAAAGCGAGAGCCGGAGAGCATGCTCGTGAGGACGTTCGGGAGCGGGTTGACACCGCCGAACGACTGCTTGCGGCACAATGAGAATGGGGTCTTGCATGCACACATGATATCGTCGCCGGCCCCAAGCTGGCTCAGGTCGTACGTAAACAGCGTGCGTGGCCGTGGCTTCATCTGCAGCTGCACCCGCTCGAGAGCGAATGCCATTGTCACTCATGCGGTCGTCGAGTTGCGCAACTTCTGCGTCGCGCGCTGCGAGCACATGTAGTTCTCCAGCGCGGTGCGCTTCGACGTGGGCTCTTTTCGGATTCTATGCATTCATCAGTAAGGTACACGAGCGCGGGAGAAAGAAAGCGAGGCGCACGCACCAAGCATGTTCTGTTCTGTTAGACGTTCACCGCGGGCCCGCGGGCGATCGGGGTCGGNGGGGGGCGCACCTGTCGCCTCCTCCTTCTCCTGCCTGAGTAAGTCCTGGTGATAACATCGCTGTCGCGGTCCCAGATGCTGGGGCCGGTCATGTCCATGTCCGCCATGTCCAGCTGGTCGCGCATCACACACCCGACACACACCTCGACAGGAACGGGCGCAGGAGGCGGCGGCGAGAACACGGGGTTGATTGGGTCGGGCGTGCAGCGACGGGCGTGATGTACGTCGGCTGCTGGGCGGGCGCACGCAGGCCCGGCGACACGGGGATCGGGATGGGCATCGTGCCGCCGTAGCCCGACATGTGGGGTGGCTTGCTGCTGTAGCTCGGGCTCTGCTGGTGGCTAGGCCCGGCACCCATGCCTACACCGGCGGCGGGGTACGAAGCGTGCGAGGGCCATCGTGGTACGGTTGCCAGGTCGCCCGCGCGGCGGAGTTGCGGTCCTGATGTGTGCGCGCGTCGCCTGCGGCGGGGGGAGGCGGCTGGCGTTGGGGTCGCTGGAGCCGTACGAGGAGAGGGAGACCTGATAGTCATCGTTGTGGGTGTATTGATCATTAGGGCGCGGAGGAGATTGCTCGGCAGCGTGCGGTGTGGGCGGGTGCGTGTCGTACATTTGCCGCGTGGAGTCGTTGAGTGCTGCCGGGTCTTGGTACTGCACTCGTGTGTCGTAGCGGTTGCTCTAGTACATGTCCGCAGAGGGCTCAGCATGGGCTCCTGGGCGTCGCTCACGGACTACCGGGCGTACGGGATGCTGCGACTCGCGAGAGGGTTGGGTAGCGATTGCCCTTGACGTCGAGGTCCGTGATGATGAGACCGCGGGCATACATGAATATCATGTTGACAGCGACCCCGTTGTAGGAAGATGAGGGATTGTCGGCAGGTGAGGAATGAACGGCAGTCACTAATGATGAATCGATGAAGGACGACGCGAGAAATCTACAGAGGTGCCTCGGCGGTTGTGCTATACCTGTGGGATTGACTGGGACCAATTAATTAATCAATTTGGGAAAGAGATTCCCGCGCCGTCAGGCGCGCCGCCAGAAGCGCTCGAAAGACTAAGCCAGTGCCGAGATGCCGTTGTTTGTTTTACGTTAGAGACGACAGCGCTCTGCTCGTGGTATGGCGCGGCGGGCCCGACGAGACGTACCTATTCCCTGTGGGCATGTAATATGTATGGCTGAGCATGAGGAAGATGGCATAATTTAGTATATTTGATGTACTAAGTCCATAGCAAGCTTAAGCTGCTAAAAAGTCCAGAGATGATGTCCATGAGTACTAAGGATACAGAGATATAAGGAGCATAAATAATGAGTAGGTATGCATGTATGAGAGAGTCTAGAGAGAAGAAAAAGAGAAAAAAGAAACAGCCCTACTGCCAAGGCCTCAGCGTGTCGAAAACCGGCGGCACCTCTTCCGCAGGCCCCGCCATCCACCTATAGCGCACCATGTAGTCGAATGTCTCACCGACTACATATGCCTGCCAATCGGGGGCCAGCGCGGCCATTTGGTCTGCCACGACGGCAGCGGGGGGGCGCGCGGTCCGGGTAGATCGTGCTGGTGATGCGCTCATCGATGAACTGGCGCACGCGATGGAAGGCCGCATCAGAGTGCGCCTCGTCCTCGGCGACCGGAATCATGCAGTGCACATGGATGTCCGACACCGACTAGGAAGACGTCGGGTCAGCAGTCGTCCATATCGCAGAAACACGGAAACTTACATGACGCCTGCGGAGGGACCGACCGGGGTTCTGTTCATGGTGGCTCTCCGATACCGGAGAGTCGCCATGGATAGACCAGGCGTGGGATGGGGGGCATACCTCGGGCTCGGCCTGAGCCGGCGCGTAGTCCAAGTCGTCCGTTGCGGGAGCCACGAGCGATGCCAGATCCAGGTAGCCCACTGAGCCAACAGTGTCGCATACTGCAGAGAGGTCGCAATTTGCAGTTGCGTCGGGCCCAGCTCCTGATTCGCCTTGGTTGACCAGAGATGATGCACCCGTGCAGAGATCGAGTGCCGCGATGGTGTTTGCCTTTGTTTCCATAGTAGTATCGACGAAGTGCGAGTCGAACACGAGATCTTGTTTCTCGAGAGAGTGGGGCGAGTGTTCGTAACTGGAGTCTTCCGAAGAGGCTAACGAGATGTTGTACAGGGTAGAGGTGGCCGGTGTCGTAAGGCCATCCCGCGCAGCCTGTTCCTCAGCGTCGTCTTCGTCGCTGACAGAAACGATCTCTTCGAAACGGTTGTCCAGTTCGAGCACCTCACTTGATGCGGCAGATGTAGAGGAAGTAAAATGAGGCGGGACGACGAGCGCGGGAGTCGCGGCGGTCGAGAGGCTAGCAGAAAGCAGCTGTTGACGCGAGGCCTGAGGCAGGTCGAGTCCCGGGATGCTCGTCGCACCGGAGCCGTAGTTGAAGGAGGCCGACCGAGTAAAGGACGAGAAGTCGAACTTGATCAGGTCCATTCGTTGAGGCATTCCAAAACACCGAGTCTGAAGCGACATTAGATGGCAAGGTCCAATCGAGAGAACATGAAGACGTACGATTTGGTATATGGTCCCGGTGTAAGGGTTTGCGTCACTATCAGCCACGAAAAACCAGTACGTGTTTTCTACTACAGGCTCCTCGAGTGGTTCGTGCTGTTTCGTCAGAAGCCGGACGGCGTATATCATTGTATATTGGACGAACTGCAAGACGTGTGAGTAATTGCATATGAAGAACGCCACACGCGATAGCGTACCAGGAAGGCCAATGTCAGAATCGACCACATATACCAATCAAAGGTGAAAGGAGTCGCGTCAGAGGATCCCGTGGTGGTGTCGGCGTGCGTGGTGTTCATGTAGATTGATATGTCGCGCATCAGCTCTCCGTAGTGGTACGGCGGTTCACGGAAGTACTCGACAGCGAGAAGAAGCGGGTTGAGGAACTGGACTTCATGAATACTGGCTGGGACCGAGGACTCTTCGAGGCAGAAGCGCACGAAGTCGTAAGCAACCTCTCGTGCGGAGGGGCTATAGAATAGAGACATCGCCCCCGCGAAGAGGACGAAGAGTTGATAGACCAACATAATGGTCCGATGTTTGTGGAGAAGCTGTAGCAGGTGTGCTCAAGCTTGGAATAGTGCTGAGGGTGGTTTCAGGTCGCTGGTAAAGCGGGGGCCACAGAATGTAGAACGAGGTGCGATGGAGGGAGGAGGGGACAATGGCACCCATTATATAGACAAAGCCCGCACAGTAGCGACGTAATACTAGGAACAAGAACAAGGCCTTGAGATATTAGCGCCAGGCGTTGCGGTGTGGCTCGTTGCCCTGGCCTTCTCCCCTGTGCTTTGCGCAACACGTGTGTTTGCCACCTACGCTTCCGCCTCCGCCACACTAGAAGCACCATGCCGTGCGACTCCGCCTCGTACTGAGGCGTCGCTGCAGGCGCATGTCCTCGAAAAGCAAACAGTCCGAGAGTTGGACGGTGCTCTTGGAAGATCCAATATGCCTGCAGGAACAAGGAAGAACAAGGAATCAACGTCGTCGAGAGCAGAACAATAAACAATAAGGTCCATATGGGGATTAGGGCTTTGTCGCTGCTGGATTGTAAGGATGTTGTCGAAGTCTGAATGAGTCGGAAATACGGCGTAGATCGCCGGGCGCGGCACAGCCGTAGAGGCTTGCCCCTCGTGTTACGCTGCATCAGACATTGAAGGCGTACTTGCTGGCTTCTTTTGGAGAAGAGAAGTAAAGCACCTGTATCAGCAGGCACCCTAGATTGCCAAGATGCACATGGCGGTGTAGCCACTTTTTTTGCCACTGATGGGTCTGTGGCAAAAGAAGTCAATGTCTCGAAAGCGACGCTGAGCGCTGGGCGCTTGGGCCGAAGACAAAACACGTGGGACTGCATATCGTGGAGGGCTTACTAGTTGACGGAGGAAGCAGCAGAACTCACTCACTCGAATATGCATTGGGAAATTGGGTGTCCTAGTGAGATGTGTAGGCACTCGTGCAGTAAATGGACGGGCAGGAGAAGGAGGACTTATTCCATGGAAAGTTTTGCACTGCTGTCCTCAGTGAGTCGGTAAAGTCCGAAGCTTGGGTCCTTGTGAATTGATATGTATGTGTCGTCTTGGATCTCCGGTTTTCGTCGTCGTGCGGGTGACGAGGCCAAGGTCTCAGCATGCTGGCAATGACGGCGGTGACGACGAAGAACACATCCGACCGGGCACTCCATGTACGCAGTACGCGGCAATTGCCGGTAGCTGTCAAGACGCCGTCGTGGTCAAACGACAACAAGTACTACCTGAATTGTACGCCCAACAGCATTGCCAAACACCAACATCGTGTTTCACAACCAATAAAAATAAACCTAGCATTTGAGTACCTATTAGTGAGTGGTATATATGCAGTGGAATCAAAGATCCGAGCTGGAGGTATATGGTGTCTGAGCACCGATAACATCATCAAACAATAGGCATAGTGAAAGATCGTCAAGACACCAATCTACACCCATACAACACGCAGCACATAGCCGTCGCTCTCATGCTCGCTCTCCCTCGCTGTCGTGCTCCGCCTCGGCGCGTTCCCTACGATGATGTTGCTGAGAGGGAGACCGTGGATGCGAGGCTGCAGTCGGCGACGGCTCGTCTCCTTCCAAGATCGTCTCTTCCTCCGGACGCCCTTTCCATTTGCCCTTGGTGGACGCAATGTCGTCGCCGCCAACAAGGGCACGCTCCAAGGCCTTCTCGCCGCGTTTCTTGAGGCGAAGGGCCATGGCAGACTGAAGCGAATCGATGTACGACTCATACTTGACAATCTCAGTAAGCAAGTACTGGGACTTCTTCTCCCAGTTCCCGAGGGCCTTAGAAGCATTGGCCGACCTGGCCGGGTACTATAAACGCGAATCAGCCCAACAACCTCATGGCAACATGAAAATAGACATGAACGTACGAGAGCCATCATGGGTGCGCGCAGCTCGTTGTGCTCCTGCAGGTCGTTCGTAAGCGACGTGACGTGCTTTCTCAGAGCCTCGAGCTGCGTCTCCTCGTCGTGGGTGCTGGGAACGGACGGCGGCTGTGGCGCCTTCCATTCGTTGATGGACGTCCGATCTGCCCACGGCGAGCTGCCGCCACGCACAGTCGCCGCGCCGTCCTTCTTCCCGAACCTGCTCCGGCTGCTGCGTCCACTCCGCCCGCTGCGCACGCTCAGGTTGTCCATGTCGAATCGAGACGACTCGTCGTCGGATATGGCTCGGCCGTGGTGCAGCGGGTCGCCGACACGGTTCCAGCCGTACTCCATGTTGGACACGCCTCCAGTCAACGGCTCCTTACTCTGGCGGGCGGCCCAGTAGTTGCAGGTGGACACCCACTCGTTCACAAGCTCCTCAGTTCCGGCTTGGAAGAAGTACACGGCCCCGTTGGACAGCGTCAGTACCATGCAATGAGGGCGTTGCCGATTGTAGCCAGGAGGAGGTAGCGCGTGGGCTAGTGAATGGGCTAATAGCACTGTCCCCATGAGATTAGCATTTTCCTACGGTCGTGTACATCAGCAACTGGAGAGTAAAAGTGTGACAGATGCTGACCAGCCAATTCCCACCGCCGACAACGCTGTGAGCGCCATGGCCGTGACCGCCGAACGTGAACATGTTGAGTTCGCCCTTCTGGATGACGACGAACACGTCGAGCCATGCCTTCGACTTTGCGCGCTTGCCTGCGGACTCGTTGTACTGCTTGCGGCAGAGCATACCTTCCTTTGCCCAAGGAGGCCCCAACAGAGCAAGCTCCTCGTCGGATATGCTAATATTGGTAGACTCGGAATCGCCGCTATGCTGACTCCTGTCGTCATCTTCCTGGGTCTCACGGATGATGGTGTGGGAGAGGTTGGATGCGAAGCCGAGGGTCGGGGTCAGGAATGAAAGGTTGGAGCCATAGAGACCCTGGAACGGATGGTGAGTGAGAAAACATCGGCACAGTTCGGGAAGCGTACCTCATGCGTAGATGTTGCGAAGCTGGGTGAAGGACTAGCGCGACCATCGACACTGCTGTTGCTACTATATGGACTGATGCCCGATGACGGTCCCATGAGAGATTGAATGCCGCGGATGCTGCCCCGTTTGAGGGTCGCGAGGCGGTCGGGTTGCACACGAAGGCTACGGTTCCGCAGCATCGGGCCCGCATTGAGAGATGATGTTGAAGCCCGCGCGAAAGCGGCGCTAGCCAATGGCTGCAACACCTGCTGATTCTTGATCGCAGAGTACATGTCCTACATACGAATGTTAGAGATGCTATAGCAATGTACGCTGACTCTCACCTTCAACAGGCTCTCCATATCACTCTCCCAGTTACGATCATAGATGACCGACGACACCAGCGTGCTCGGCGACTTCGACTCCGCGCCCGATGTGTTGGTGTTAGATACCGATGCAGAACTATCATTCGTCAGATGGTTACTACCAGAGCCTGCGCTCTGTGGTGTAGCAGACGATGTCCCGAGTGAAGAACCGAGGTTCGCAATGACGACGTCTCGGGTGATACTGTTCCAGCTGGTGATACTATCGCTGCGCTTCGTACGCGACGACTTGAGCGTGTTTGTGCCGACATCGCTCATCTCAGATCCAGCGCCGCGAATGCTGCTGGAATCGTCATACGTCAGATCAGAAGAGGACTGCAACTGCATCTGGATGGTCGAAAGGGTGTTCCTGACGAACTGCCCTTTAGACATCCTGCTTGACAGCTCTGCCACATGCAGATCCGTGTTGAGCAGAAGGAGTGAATATGAAACGGCATGCACGACGCCTGCGAGATGTGGTGAGCCGAGTGCCAAAAGAGGGTATGACAACTGAGATACTAACTCGCATTGCCGAAAAGGTTGCCAGGATTGCAGTCCCAGTAGCGCCTAGAGAACTCCTCAAGAATCCGATCCACCTGCTGTGTTTCGGCTTTGAGGAATAGCTTAGCGCACAACCGCCTGCGCAAAATGTTAATATTGACAACAGCCCTAATCGCAATGAAACGCGTTACCTAAAGGCCATGTCGAGCCGAAGACCAGAAAAGTCAAAGTGGTCCAAATAATGCCGCAGCGCGATCTTGTTCACACGACCCCTGGAATGATGTTAACATGGATCCATGAAGCCATGCCGAGGACACTCACACTCCGCCAAGCCACTCCGCGATCTTCTCCTTCGCGAGGAACTCCTCGTCTTCATCCCAGCAGCGCGTCGCCAGATCCTTGCCTTTCGCCTCAAGGTCCACAGCGTCCTCACTGTTAGTGGTCATAGTGTCTGAAGGGAATGGACGGGGTGCATTGAACGTGAGATCTTGTTGGGAAATCGCCGACAGAGGTGGTGGGACTGCAACAAAGATGGTCGGCTTGGCTTCGTACTGGACACTGTGTCGCATATACTCACCCGAACTGCCGTCGCGCCCGGGCACAAGAGAGGGCTCAGAGTTGAAGGCCGTAGATCGTGGTTGGACCCAAAGCCGGTTTGAATCGCGAGATCCCGTGTATGCATGAGTTCCTGTAGACGGACTCCGTGGCCCGAGTGGGCGGTGTCCTATCGTACTCGGGAAAGCCCGAGGGCCTATCGAGTTGGACCCGGAGCGCCCTCTGCTCGGAGGTGTTTGGAGTGACGACGACCGGGGCGGCACCACAGGCAGCAGGCTGTCGTGGGAGCCCACGTTCGACTCGTCGGTTTGGGATGCAGGATCGAGGGTGACGATCGGCGTGTCTAGTGAAAGTGCAGGTGGTGCACTCGCAGCGTGTTTAGGCTTGTCTGGACGCACGGGTGGCGGCATTGGCATGTCCGCTTTTGCATGTGCACGAGAGGATCCCGATCGTCGCGGAGGGGTGGAAGGAACGTGGAGGTCGAGGGAGGTCGAAAGCGGGTTGAGTTGTGAGAAGTCTGATAGCAGGCCCTTCATTGCGGGGTCCCACCCGTCGGTGTCCTCGTACTTCTGGTCTTTCACTGGAGGCAGAGGCGTTGCAGAAGACGCTGCGGCCATTGCCTTCTTGAGCTCGACATCACCGACGCTCATGCTTCGCCGTTTGCTGTGTCCTGGCATTCTGACAGAATGGTCGGGCTTGCCCTTTACGGTCTTTTCTGGTGATCTGGAACGTGTATGGGAGCTGGATGGCCGTTCGACGACGACAAGCGATTTGTCGTCAAATGAAGAGACGTCATCACGGAGCTTATCATCAAGTTGTATGGGGGGAAGGGGTTTGGAGGTGTTGTTAGGGCTGAAAGGGCTGAAAGGGGCAGTTGGACTGAACGGAGTGGTGAAGACGTCTTGGACCGGCGTCATCTCTGAGGATCGGTCTTTTGACAGTGGTAAAGGGGGTACGGGGGGTGCCTTTGGCGATGAGGGTGTTTTAGAGGGCGACCCCGCATCTGTTTTCTGTGGGGATACCAATTGTGACTTTGTGAAAGCGAACAATGATGAGGGTACGCACGGATCGCTCTCTCACACTGCCCTGCCCAAGCATCTTGCCGAGGAATGCACTCGTCTTGGCCCTGACAGAGGACTTGGGATGCTACCGAGCAGGTCAGTTCTGACGGCGGCGTGCGACAGCAGGAACGCACCTTGTACGATCCGGAGTCCGTATTGCCCGCGCCAGAGCTGGTGAAGACCCAATCGGAGCTCGAGGAGCTCGAGACGGCCATCGTATTCGAGGACGTCGCTTTCTGCAGCTTCGCCTTGCCCTTTGTGCCGGTAAAGGGCTGCGGGGAGGACGCGTGTGGGAGGGAGGTGCCTGAGGAAGTGGAGGAACGGGGGCGCAGCCGGGGCGAAGAGCGTTCGGGGGTATTGAAGGCAGCGTGTCCGCCTGAGGGCAGAGGGGGAGGTTGCTCCTGGCGTTTTGTCGCGCATGAGGTGGGTGGGGAGGATGCCTCCACGCTGCTTGGCCTTGCGCACGAGGGTGGCTAGATCGGGGCTGCTGGCGGTGCCCGAGGAACGGTACATAGAACGCCGCTTGGTTTGGTATTCAGTGTCTTCGGCGTCGAAAAAGACATCATTGGATGATGATACAGATGGAGATGAAGTCCGGGGCCTGCCGCTAGGGGATCCGACCTTGCCTTTGGTGGGTGTCGGGGTGGGTGGGACAACGGTGGGTGTCGAGGGCTGGGGCATGTGTGTGCGGGAGGAGGAGGAAGACAAAGGAGAGGTAAGCGGTCTGGGTGACGGCGTTGAGTCATGACCTAAGGCATTGATGTCGGGGCCCTCCTTCAAGACGACAGTACCCCCCGCACGGAGAGCCTGCTCGAAATCCATGTCTGTGCGCGAGATGCGCCGCGTAGCGTCCGAGTTGCCATGCCGGTCGCGCGAACCGACAGGGTGCAGCCCGGACGGGAACGACGACGGCGGCACTGGCGAGCGCGGCGACGGGGCCGCGTTTCTGAATAGCGACGCCAGGGTGGGCAGACGGTCGTGGACGGCCTCTCCAGCAGCGATGGCGGTCGACTCTCTCAATGTTCTCAATGTCACCGCTGGCAGCTGACCGCGAGAAATTCCCCTGGCGCCAAAGGCACCCAGTCTCGCCAGGTCTCGCCATCAAACACTCGGCTTAAGATATAAATCATAGTACACCCAGCGAGTGCGTACATCTAAAAAACTAACTAAAGGCCTAATACACCTCCCCGGCAATCGTAAAGACATCGTATCGTAGCATGCACCGGAGTTCTCGGACCGTCAGCGTCAGACTCCCTCTATAGCGGAACGGTAATACAACATAGCAAGACATTAGTGGTGGTCACAAACAACAACAGAATGCAAGAAGATAGAGCGCATATATCATCATCAGGCAGCAGCACCCTCGCTCTGCTTTCGCGCCGGGCCCTGCACACTCGTGGATGTCCGTCTCTGTCGCTTCATAGCCAGAGTACCCGCAGCTGCGCTCCCGCCTATTCGATTGCTTGGTGACAGTCTTGACCCCGGTAGACTCGCCGGCGTGTTGCTCGTCGTCGAGGATCTGGGTCGACTCGACGACGAGGCAATCTTGGGCAACACGGAGTTGCCCTTGCGTGTGCCAGAGCTTGGGGCACCAGAGGCCCGGTTCCTGAAAGATAACTGGTCAGTCACGTGTGTATATCTAGGGTGCACCGCAGTAGCTCGCACCTCTTCTTTATCACGTCGGTCTTCAGAGATAAAGGGCGAACAACGCCATGCAGTTTCTATCGTACACATGTCAACAACGGTTACCAAATGCAGCGCAGATAAGGGTAGCACTCACATAAAACAAGCCGCAGGCGTTGCCTAGAAATATCCAGTCAGCCCACGCCCACCAGCTGCGACGCGCAAGGGTGAGAAACTCACAAAGCGGCTGTCCCTCGGGATCTCTCCTCCACAACGGTGTGTTTGTCGTCTGGCAGTTCGTGCACACGGTCGGCGTCGCCTCTCCATCTCCATCCCCTCCTTTCCCTGGCCCACCTCCCGCAGCCGACGCCAGGTCCGGCGTGCTCGTTGACGACCGTAGCAAGCCGTTCGTGGTCGCCGCATCGGCGCTCGCCGCCTTCTTCTTCTGCGCAGCCGAGCGGGCAGCCACATCCTGCATTCGCTTCGTGGACGCAATCTTGCGCGACGTATTGCGTGATTGGGCACCATTGGACGACCCCTCCGCCGACGGTGGTGACGACGCATTGGACGCATTGGATGCATTGTGCGGCTCCGGCGACGCCGCCGAGCTCGAGTTGAACCCGTTGAACCCGTCGCTGGACGGGCTGGCATGCAGGCTGGGATAGGCGCTGTCGCCGTGATCCGCGGGGAGGATCTGCGTTGGGTCCACGTGCGTGTAAGGTTGGTGCCCCAAACTAGTCGTGTCGAGATTGGAGTACACGAGGCCCATGAGCTGCTGATATTCCAACCCCGCCTCTTCGACGCCCGTTAGGCTGGCAGCGCTCAGATTCGCATAACCTTCCGCCATGGCGCTGATGCGGCCATTGCAGCGGCAGATAGTCGCTCGTTGGGGCCATGAGGTGAGCCCGCCGTCGGGGAGTACGTCGATGTGTGTAAGGAAGCGTGAGATGGATCAGGATACGAGTTGGTGTGGCGGGTGTCGTCCGACGTAGTCAGAACGGAAAAGTCCTGCTGCAACGACGAGGCACCAGGGAGATCGAAGAAGCCGTCATAGCCAGAGTAGAAATTGTATGAGGGCGGATACGGACTTCGGGCATACCGCTGGGAGAGTTCGGGGTGGGCGATGATGGGTGAGGTCTGAACGCTAGGGGGGTCTCCGCGCAACATACTTTCTGCGTGTGGCGCATCGGCCCTGCGTTTTGTACCTATAAGACTTTCAGGCGGCAACGGTTTTCCATTTACTTGATGTCGCCCAATGACACCGGCCAATATACCGTCTTTGGACACGGTGTGATCGAAGCTCGTCTTACGCACGTGCTTGGGAAAGGACCGTTTGTCCGGCGATGGCGCGTTCGCCGCGGGCGTCCGCGATAACCCATGCAGGCCGTATGAAGGCAGTGAAGAGGGGTGTGCAGCGGAGTTGAGGAATGTTTGCGAATCGTCGAGGTGGGCGGGGTACGCATAGCGAGAAGAACTAGGCAGCCCAGCTGCAGGTTGGTCTCCAGTGTGAGGCTGGTGAGTAGAGCCCTCATAGACGGCAGATAACGAAGATTGGTTTGGGACGGACGATGAAGTTGGCGTCTGGCGGCCGCTGTGAGGGTGCGATATAGGAATGCTGGCGGTCGTCGAGAGAGGTGCAGAGGGGAAAGCAAAGTCGCTATCCCCGTATCTGCGATGGCCGTGCATATCAGAGATAGCGGAGGTTGATGGTGTGTCGAGAGAAGGAAAAGAGAAGCGCACAGACTCCGAGAAAGCATGCTCGAATAGAGGCACAGAAGCAGGTGGGCGTGACCTGGAGCGACTTGCCGCCCTCCAATCCATGGGAGCCCTGGATCTCGATCGACTCATGGCCCTCCAGTCCATTGACACAACCTCACTGCAACAAGACGTGAGCCTCATTTGTATAGTGCGATATGACGCCACTCACTCCTCTTCTTCCGTGCCGTCCTGGTTCTTCCCATCAAAACCAACGACGCTCACAGTTCCTTTTCCTTTGTCGATCCTTCTTCCTCTCTCCTCCCCGTCCTTGTCCCCCGTCTCCAGTCCCTCTTCTCCCTCAGTCGCCTCCGTCTTGACTTTGCTTGCTTCTTCCGCTTGCGCTGCCTTGGACTCCTCCTCTTTCTTCTTCTTCAATGCCAAAGCCATCATCCTCCATGTGAGGTTCTCCATCCGCTGCGCATGCGGAAGATTCGCCTTGGTCCGTGCGTACATCTTCCAGACCTGTGTTGCCAACGGATCCTCCTTCGCGAGCTGCTCCGGATCCGCGTCAACGGGAGATAGTGTACTGGACTTGAGATCGGGGGAGCCGGACAGCAGGGGTGATGGGAAAGTACTCGCGCCCTGCTCTGTTCCAGGGCCAGAAGTGAAAAACCGGTCGGAGAACATTTCACTGAGCAGCGATGATGAGGTATCGTCTCTTCTACCGCCCGAAGCACTCGATGATGCGTACGGTGCGTGCTCTTGTCTTGCTGAACTTGATGGGCCAGCAGGGACACCCGACCTGCCCGACGCCGCGCTGCTCTCCGCAAGAGAGGAGTTGCGGGTGATTGCGAGTGACTGGAATGCGTATGGGTCGATCCCCGGCGTTGATGGCGTGGTGGACGAGGGAGACATCCATAGCGATGGTGGTAGGCCCGCGTTTGATCGCTCGGGTGGAAAGTTGAAATCAAAATTGTAATCGAAGGGCGTCTCCAAGCTAAACGGTTGATGAGGCGATGATAGCGTAGACGGATTTCCGGAGCCTGAGAAGACATGTCAATATACACACGTATTAAGCTGATGCCCGCCACAGATCTCACTGTGCATACCTGTCGATAATTGACGAGAGTGCGGTTGCGAAGAAGCGTCATAACCACGTGGTTTTCGCTCTGGACAGGCGAGGACGATGAAACAGGAGGTATGAGATCAACCGGCATGTCATTAGAACTGCAATAGCACGAGACTTACCCTTCGCGGTAGTAGGGCCCAACGCCGGGGCAGAGAACTGCGGACCAGACCGCGGTTTCTGGAACAGACGGCCAGTATGATTCTCAGGGATAGGGTAGGAACTTGGGTTGGCGAGGTGCTGCGTATGCCTGGCGGGGTCTAGGGCCTGTGGATGGGTTGGATGGTAGCGCGATGGAAGTTGGGGGGCGGTCGGTACGCTCGATGAGGTAGCGTGTGGGAGCGGCGGACCCAGAACTCCGCTAGCTGCGAGCTGCGCGAACATGGTGGGGTTGAGTGGAGCAGAAAAGATGTTATTCCAGTCACCAGGAGCGGATGGAGGCATCGACGAATGAGGAAGAGGGTCAGGGGAGGCCGCAGAGCGAGGCGCAGCCATGGGATACATGAAGGGCGCTGAGGGGTCTGGTGAGGAGAGCGAGAGAGACTGAATCCAAGGGGAAGACTGAGACGAGAGCGATGTGGGGAGAGGACTGCGCTCTGCAGGAGTGGTGGAGGACAGATGGGCTGGAAGCGATGTGTTCACGGTCGGGCGGCTGGTAGGAGACCACCTAGATTGTGCGGGATCGTCTGCAAGGCCCTGGGTGGGCGCGTTTGAGAATTCCATGCGCACCTGCAGCAACATCAACAGTTGGAGCGGACGTCGGCTGAGAAGAGAGTGTGAGATCGAGAAGACACTGACTGGGGATGACGAAAGAGGGCCGGGACTCGGCCACGGCACAGAGAGACGTAAGAGGGACGGGCGGGGAAAGGGTATGTTCGCCTCGGATGGAGGACGGGAGGAGACCGTGCAGAAAAAACGGGGAGGAGGAGACGAGGTAAGGACCACCTGCACTAAGCTAAGCACCCCGGCCCGCGTCCGACGGCGTTCCTCGTCGACCAAACAAACAACCCGAATCTGTCACTCTCCTTCCTCTCCTTTTTCCTCTTATTTTCCTCCCTTCCTTCGCACTCCCTGGCAAGGCCCCCGCAATCGCTCGATTTTCGCCCGCACTCCCGGCGTCGGCTGGTGCAGTTCCTGTCTCAGCCCCGCTGTCCACGCATGTTTTCACGTGCAGCAGGAAATGCGGCGGGGTGGTCGAGGGGCGGGCATATGCATGGCGGCCCCGATCATTCGAAGATCTCGGTCGACGCCTCTCGGCAGAATTGTCATAGAAGATCGTGCTGATTGCGGCAATCACATCTCAGGGGAGCCAGCTCTCCATTGGTCCCCCCTGCATTCATTCTTAATTTCCAATTTATCCTCGACCGCAACCATCTATCATGCCGACTCTCCACGGCTTGCGGCTCAAGCTTCAAGGAAGTGTTGTCCTCTCCCCTCATGTCCTCCGACCTTGCGCGCGACGCCCACTTGCGGCTGCGCTGATTACGACCCGCTGGCGCGCCACGTGTATTTTCTCGGCCCGCACGTACCTCTCCTGTCTCCTTCGGATTTTTCTCTGGCTTTCTTGATCAAAATGCACTCCTATAGATGTCAAGACATTGCCGTGCCCCAGCATGCACCTCACGTGTGTCGTTTACGGTATTATGCATCACATCCTTCCTGTATGCACCCCTTTTCTGAACGCCCGTACTGTATACCTCGTCGCTGTTGCAACAGCACGTCCTCATCGCTCGTCTAGACACTTCTTGCGCGTTCGGCCAGAACCCACCACGGTCATCTGCTTCGAGCTGCCTTCTTTCTCCATCAGGTTCCGGACATAGAGGTCCCCGGACGCCCTTTCCCAGATGAATCGCATTTCTCATCTTACTCACAATACATGCGAAAAGGCTCTCGGCCGGAGCATGCAAACCTGTCCTGCTCGTCGCGTGTAACAGCTCTCCTCGACCTCTTTCTGGCAAGTGTCGTTTACTCCTTCTCAACACGTTGCGCCCTGAATCATCCTCTCTCCTGTGTTTACTACCACCCATCCAACATGCTCCAACGTCTCTCTCCTTATGTTTCCGTCTCCGACAGACACTGCCCATCCGACCGCTCGCGCTCACTGCTTCTAGGACACCCGCAGACTAAGAGTCCCATCTAGGGATTTGGTCCAGCAGCCCTGGCGAGGCGCCGACGTGCCCATCACGCCTCTTGCCGACGACGCGGTGTCAAAAAGGCCTATTATCCCCTTTCGCTGCACGGCCTGCCGCTGCCAGTGTCACAAATGCAATTACAGACGCAGACGCCACCCGTCGTACTGTATGCACCGAGGGACCGAGCTTGATTGACGGCGCCCAAGCTGTGGGACTGGATCTCCCGCGACGCGCGAACTCGAACCGCCTGCAGCTGCTTCTGTCCCATTCCAGCCTCCTGCATCCACGCCGGGCGGTCATGCGCACCCGCACGCGCAATGGGCCGCCGTGCTTTGTGTCTGGCGGGCGACGTGCGTGCGCGCGAGCAGCTTGCTCGCCGAGGCACGCCGACCGGAACCAGCGCGTCTTGGCGGCATTGCGCAGCGCGATCCCACCACGCCCATGTGCTGCCCCACAAACGCGGCAACGCCTGTGTGCATGTCGCGGTGTTGCGACGTGCACTGTTCACACCGGGACTCCATCCAACGGACCATGTGTATGGACGCGGCGCTGTTTATGGCGTCGCGGCAACCGACTCGCCTCAGCCGCTGAGACCGAGACGCGTCCTGGTCACGATGCTGCATGCCGACACTTCCCCACACTTCCCCACGGAGGAGCGTCGTATAAATGGGTGCTGTCACCTGCCCCGGACAGAACAGCCCCGCGCCTTGGGACCGGGCCTCCATCTGCGTACGGGGGTAAGTGCCTTCGCCCCTCGCATCCTCTTCTCACGAACATAGACATAGACATGTATGCTAGATGTCCATGCCATCCGCAATAAAATGCACGGCGTCTTGTCATTTGCGCATGCCAATACTCGTGACATCTGAGTACTGCATACATATGCATACGCACTGTGACCCATCCACCTATTTCTGAAACCGATCGCAGTCGTCAACTGCCGCAGCCGCAGCTTTGACTGGCGGATTCGGACGACAGGTCTGAAGGTCTTACTTAGCGCAAGGCGTTGTTCGCGCTCGGTGGCGCAGAACCCGGATGCAGATCCCTAGCTATGGGTCGCTGGCATGGTCACGTTCCCCAGCCCAGAAGGCTTCTGAATCTCAGGTCGCACCGTCGCAAGCGCTTCCGGGCTTCTCAGTGCACGCCGGCCGCGGCCCCCTGCCAGACTGGCCCGTCTGCTGACTGAATTTACTCCTTGTGTAGCCTTGATGACTTCGTAGGGCGTGCATATAGTGTTTTCGAGTCTGTCGCGAGCAGAATGGCTGATCCATGGAGAGCATCACGGCAGCGCGGGTTCTGAGCGGGCTGGGTAATTCTTTCTAGAAGCAGCGCGGTCACGGCCGTCAAGTGCCTTCCCGAATCGAAGTGCCAGTGGGCTGATGGACGACGAGGAGTGCACAGAGCAGGCTGCCTAGGCGCCTGGACTTCGACTGCGACCCTGGACTCGCCATCCTGATGTGCGCGAGGCCCCACAATTGCGCCGACGCGGCCGCCTGTGGCCTGTCGTTCTGGGCTGCATTGTGCGATCGCTTGGGGCCGCTCGTTTTCCATTCCAATGCAGGAGCTTTGTTCACCAGCGCTCCTTCCTCCGCGTGACCGGCCTCCCATCAACAAGCGTTGTCAGCGAAGGTGTTATACATATGGGCAAACGCCGCATCCGGCATACAATAGAAAATATTACAATATGTACGTGGTGGCGCGCATGGAGAATGACAGACGTGCAGCCGCACAAACGCCTTTGCGACGCGCCACATTCGCTGGCAATGAAATATTACCTTCGGATGAAACAAGGACCCGGATTGAGTGACAGGCCACAAGCAACGAGCACCCTGGAATAACGTTGGAGAATGTTGAAGCTGCTTGTGGGGCACAGTCCTCCGACTCAGGGACTCTGCGTCTGGATCACGCGGCTTGAAAAGGATCACAGGAACATCGCTCCAATTCCGGGCGGCCTTGACTTCGCCACGGATGGCCGCGGTGAGATAGAACGCCGAGATGCACGCTGGGCTGGGGAGGAAAAGTAGTCAGCTGCCTCACGGCTGACAGAGCGCACCGAGACCAGGCATCACATAGACAGTGGAGCCCTCGCCAATTTCCATCCCCACTGGCCAGGTGAGCTTGATGGATATATACAGACTGGCAGCGACATAGTGCATCTAAGATGCGTCAGAGACATGAGTGGAAACTAAAATTTGGTGCGCGCAAGCGAACATACCACCTCGGTTCCAATGACCCCCAGATGTCATACAGCAAAAGAGCGGATAAAAGCAAGCTCCCGACCTTGAAGGATTTAGGGCGGCACTTGATATGCCCTCATGTGCGGAGGCATGACCTAGGATGTTAATAAGTGTCCGAGAGCGCCTGAGGTCTTCGTTTACAGTCCGTAGAAGTGAGAAAAATGTGCCCAGAAATATTAGATACGGTGTCGGCGTTCACCATGAAAAGATCCAGGTATCTGTACAATGACCGTTGTGGCCCACTTTCAGATAGCAATTAATTCAATAAATTGATCCTCACCTTTCGATTCCATGCGGCTAATTGCCACTTTGGTTTGTCCGAGGCGCTTCCAGTTCTCTGCTCCGAGATGAGCGATACAAAACAAACCACTCTCGCCAGACATCTGCAGTTCCCATTCTCTGGATAAAGACGCCATCGTCATCGTCACTCTCGTATGCCTCGTTCTCATCGGCTCTAGAGTGCTTCTGCTTCTAAAGTATGGAACGTTGATAAGTATCGGAATCGCGGTGTGAGAACACAGGAACAAACCGGAAGAGAGCCAAAAACACCAGCATACACAGGTAACGTGGCAATGATCGACAAGCTAATGCATGTAGAATATAAATCGAGAAGGCCACTTATACTAAAGGGCAGAGCTTGTTATCATGACGCGGGCCATACGAGCGTTCATGCACATGGTTGTTTGTACATGTTAGGATTGAAAGGCGTTGCCAAACAGGCACAAGCAGGCCAACTCGACGGCAATCCACTGGCAAGGACTCGATCGAAATGCCTCGTTCAGGCCTAGGGCTATCGACGTACCTTTCTTTCTGAGCTACGCCGGGCAAATTTACTTGCGGAAACTTGGCAGGAGCTCCGACCACCACTTGGGGCACCGCCCGCATGACCGACGACAGACGTCTCGCTGTTAGCGAGGAGAACGGAGGCTGCATCCGGGATACAATAGAGAGCGCTGGGTATACAACACGTGGTCGGGGATGACTGAATCCATGGCAGCCGCGCAAACAGCAACGCAGCGTGCCATAATTGCTCGCAATAAATATGGCCGCCCATTAAGACAGCGACGCATGTCCTGTAACGTCAGTTGGAGAATGGTGCCGTCATGCCCTGGTGTCATGAAGTGTATTAGTCTGAACCAGTGGAAGCCTCGCCCGGGGACGCCGGGAGTGGCGCTTTGTCCTTGTCCTTGGCTTCGTCTTTGGCTCCCTGCTGGTCATGCGGCTTTGGAGGGTCGTCGCTCCACGTCCAGGCCTCGTAGAGTTCACCGCGAGTGATTGCGGTGAGTAAGAATGCCATGATGCACGCCGGGCTGTGAAGGAAGCATGGTCAGCTGCTGATGTATCCTGTACTCATTAGGAAAAATATACCTGAGGTACACGAGTGCGGGCTGTGCAGCCTGGAATGCGTGCATGACGATCATCGTAGTCGCGAGCCCCGCGAAGTATGAAAACAGTATGGCGTAGAAATACGGCTTCTTGAAGGTCCCGTTGGACTGGCCCTTCTGGAAGCGATGATAATCATAGCGAAGGGCCAGTGCGACATATGTCCCGGGGATGACAATGTCGCCGAGCCCGAGCATCATGTATCCCTTGGAGCCAGTAATGTCCAGAGCCTTTGGCCAGAGCAGTTTGACAGGGAGATCGAGATTGGTAGCGACATGGACCATCTATGATGCGTCAGGGACTGATAAGAAATTTGGTGTATGAAATAGGAAGGACCAGAACGTACCACTTCGGTGCCGAAGACCCACCAGACATCATAAAGCAGAAGGCCGGACAAAAGGATGGTCCCGCTCTTGAATGAATCAAGGTGGAGCAGGGATATCGAGTCGTGCGCGAAAGAGAGGCCGATGATGTCGTTTACGAGCGCAGATTTCCTCAGGCTCTTGTTGGTTGCCCAGAGAATGGACGGGATTGCACCAAAAGGGAGCAGGTATGGGGTCGGCGTCCTCCACGAAAACTTCGTAACGTCTATATGACGGACATGAGAACGAACCTGTTTACAACCATCAAGCGATATTGAGACTTTACCCTTCGATCCGGTGTTAGATATTGAGACCTTCGTTTGATGGAAGCTCTTCCAACGTTCTTTGCCCACAACGCGTTTCACAATCGTAAGGAAGGTCTAGGAATATCATTTTCGTGAGCACGTCGTGAGCACGCAAACAACAGCGAGATTCTGATCGTACCTTTGACACGCTCGCAACAGCAGCGAGAGTTATATACCATCCCATCAAGAGATTTATAATTTCTTTTCCGAAGTATTTCATAGCCATGTAAAGACCGAATAATGTTATAGAACCAAGCTGTGGGACAACGAATTTAGTGGTACGTTGGTAGTACGGAATCGAACAACCAACCACAGGGAAGAGCCAGACATCTTCAGAGGCGAGTCTCTGAAGAAGTTCCGAGTCTTCATCTTCTTCGTCGCTTTCGCCCTTGCCCTTCGCGTCTCCTGTACGTTTGGGTTTCTGACGTGTGAAATGGTTCACGTGCGAAAGCTACAACAAAACAGCGCAAAGACAAACCGGAAGAGAGCCAAAAGCGCCACCGTAGACTGACAAGGTCGCAAGGGTTACCAAACCGACATATCCGGAATACAAACGGAGACTCTGAAAATCACCACTCATGTTGGTGTGAACAAGACCGTAGCGTGAAACGCATGACGTGAGATCCCGGGCACGGGGTTGTTTGCGCATGTTAGGATCGAAAGGTGTTGGAAAATAAGCAGAAATAGTCCGATCTGACGGCCGATCTCGGTCGAAGGAGGTGCCTCGTTCATTTAGATAAGTAACGAGGCCAACCGCTTATCTCTCCAGTCAGGACGCCCACACCAACTTAGTGATCTGGGGCCCCCGCGCACAGGCGGCCAATTTGGTTCCTCCCCGCATTTCTCGCGCGATGGTAGCGGCTTACTAGCAAACAAATTTCTCGGGCTCCCAAGGAAGGATCTTTGCCTATCTCATATACGACGAGATAGGCAAATCATTTGTTGACTTGCGACCACGTGCCTTTGTGCTTCTGGTTTTTCCGGGCACCGGAAACGTGGTTGCGGAGAATGCTGTATTTGTGTAGACTGATTCAATTCCGAATTCAGGGAAAACCCAAACATGTGATTGCAAAACAGCCATCCGGAATACAGACCTTCGCGAAGTCTCCTTGCCTGAAATGAAATGACTTCCAAGGACCTGCAACCGGGGACCCCGCGTTGTGCATGCACTTTCTCAAACGCGTGTAAACTTGTAAGTAGGTGGCGGTCAGCATGACGTCGACATGACTCGGGAGCTCGAGGTCACATACAAGATAAAATGACCATTATGTCGGCGGCGCCTGCGTTGACAGGATCCAACCTTCATCTTAAACTTCTGACACGGGAAACAAAGCACATTCGGGGCATGGCCCTCAACGTCTCAACACCCGCCCGCAGGCCTCGTTCCCGAGCAGCGCTCGCCGGTCATCCGTGCCGACCATGGCTTCGATGAATGAGGGATACGTGAGGCTATAGGTGGTTGAATCGGAACAACTTCGCACACTGCGGCAGCCAATCGACAGTCGACCGTGCCTCATAGCAAACGACCTGCCTATTCCGGTCCGTGAAGCTGGAGATCCAGCAGCCGGATGCAGTCGTTTTAACGGAGATGTTCTACTAATAGACTTACCCAAAGTGATGCCTCAAACAGGTACCCAAAATGCGGTTGGTTGGATGATGAGTCCATCGAGAATGTGATCCATTGGGTATCTAGTAATTGGGACTGCCTTTCTAGATCATGCATAGCGCTCATACAGCTTCACGACGCCGTGAAGGCCGCCAGGGCACCCCAGCACAAAGCGCTCATGCTCATGGGAAGCCAAGGCACCGCACCCCCATTCTGTAACCTGTGAATTAGTACCCCGCTGCGACTCCATTCTTTCTAGAATCACTGGCAGCTGCATGCAGAATGAGACCAATGCTTCCACACAGAAGGGTACACATACCGTACACCACACCCTCCTTCTTTACCACAGCCTGCACGACGGCTGCAATTCGGTTGACATCGAGGACTGTGACGAAATTAGCACCGAGCAGCGGCCCATGGGATCGATCCAACGTACCGGTTATGTTGTGTCCTCTCCCTTCTAAATCCGCCAGTATTTCGCTAGGATATATATCATCTGCTTGGACTTCCAAGGGATACAGCTGGTCATGCAACCGCCCGTATTCGATGGCACTGCTGACGTCGTAGCCCCAGGCGAGGTTAAGAATCGTCTGGAAAACGGCGGGGAAAATCATCGAGCCTCCCGATCCCCCAATGGCGAGGTAGAAAGAACCATCGGAATGTTCCATGATCGTAGGGGTTGTAGATGACAATGGACGCTTGAAAGCAGCGGGGTAATTGTCTAGTCGCAACGAACTTCAGTGTCGATGAGGCAACTTCTGGCTTGAAACCACTTACACGGCGAAGGCCACAGCCCGAACGCATTCGGCGTTCCAGGAGTCGAGAAGTCGTCCATCTACGGCCGTGAGTGATTATTGCTGGCAGTGAAACGTGCGTTCTTACCTCGTCGTTGAACAGTACGCCAGTGATGGGATCCAGCACTTGCGAACCAAAAACCAAATTCACAGTAGTAGTCAGAGCAACTGCCATGCCGTCTTTGTCAACGACAGACGTATGGCTCTTTATGGGGAATTAATTTAATGGGATCTGAAAAAAGAAGAATCACGAACCGTGCCGTGGTCGGTAGGAACATCAAATATTGGCTGATAATAATCTGGAGTATGTGTGCGCTCCTGGAAAAAAATTCTGTGAGTTCCCAAAAGGCCGCCTCGAAACTGTAGGAGCGTACATCAGTCATATTCCTAAATACCAAAGCGCTGAATGATTTCTCGTGTAACTCATCAATCCTTCGGGAATCATCATTGAAAGCCGGGTCGCAGATCTTCGTCCTATGCCGGATTGTTAGAGAAACATCACCCTGATGACGCTGTTCCCATACCTGGCAGCGAATCCGACTATATGGACGATCAGGGACTGACGACTTGTCAGGCAGCTATGGCGACAAATGCTCACATTTCATGGCTTCGATGTAACGATGGACATTGAGAGCTGTACGCCCCTCGCCAGTCATATCAAAATTCTCGACCAAATTGAGCATATGCAGCAGGACGGGCCCGGATGTTGGTGCATGGGTTGTGTACACTTTCTTCCCTCTGTAAGTTCCTTTCAAAGCTCTTTCGACCTTGACTGTGTAGTTCTTGAGATCCTCGTGCGTCATGATTCCGCCCGCAGACCTGATCTTGCGAATCATGGCGTCGGCAATTTCACCATCATAGAAAGCATCAGGCCCATGTGCAGCGATCGTAGCTAGCGTTCGCGAATAATTAGCTCGATGGATGAGATCGCCTTCACGGAGAAGCACGCCTTCGGGAGCGAAGATCGAGCCCCAATCATCGTTGGAGAGCATGAGAGGGCGGAAAAGCTTCAGGCCCAATTAGCATTCACAGACTCTCGGGTTCAAGGAAAAGAGCTCACCTCTATCCGCCTTCCAAGTTCTACACCCACTTTCCAGCCAGCAGCAAGGTCGACACTTGGCTGGACAAGCCTTGACCATGGTAACTTTCCCCAACGCGTGTGAGCGGCTTCCAACCCGCGTAATTCACCTGGTACACCAACGGCGAGACCACCGAATAAGGAAGCCTTAGGATCCTCGACGTACATAGTCGCGTTCGCGAGTGCAGGTCCAGTCTCCCGGAAATCAATGGTCCAAACTTCCGAAGAGCCTTCGGGGGAAGGAACACGAACAGTCATGAATCCTCCGCCACCAATTCCAGACCTTTGCCCAGCTATAAATTTTGATGGTTTCGACAGACAGAACGTATAACTACTCACGAGAACATGTTGACTACCCCTACGCAGAATATGGTGCCGACAGCGGCGTCCACCGCGTTGCCTCCCTCCTTCATGACGTCAACGCCGATCTTCGAGCAGACCTCGTTCTCGCTTGCGACGGCGCCATGCTTCGCTTCAATGAGGTATGCCGGGTTTTGATGCCCAGGAGCGAAGTACTTGACGACGTGGGATCCACGATGGTGGCTCGGGAGGCATCGCCAACGTATAACACTATGTGCTTTCCATACCAGGAGAAGAATGGGAATGGACAAAATGATCCTAGAAAGGCATCGTACGATGCGAACACGGATGGTCTTTGGCCGCGGATGAGCGCAATCAGCTAGCTCAATGTCTCTCTCCTTTGGATCCGCCCATGCTGTCTTGTCCATGATCGCCGATAAGGCCAGCAGCTGTCCAAGAAGCAAGAACGCTGGACGATGATGCAATGAACCAGAGCAAGGCGTAGGAGTCGAGGTGTACCGTGTACGTGTACCGTGTCTGTAGGGGCAACACAAACAAGAACAGGACAAGTTCGCTTACCCCTCTCCCTGTAGCCCCGAATTCGTGCAGAAAGTCTGTCCCACGTACGCAAGTACACGGCACGCCGGCGGCTTGATAAGGCCGATTACGCGTCACAAGGGGGCCCGAGTGAGGGGCGAAAACCGAAACTGGCGCAAAAATCAAACGAAACTCTGGTCAAACGACATGAAAAATGTCAGTGGAACCGGCTTTTGGGACGGACGACAGCAGGAACATCGGATGGCCTTGCACGCCAGCTGCGGCAAGCGCTCTCGACATTTCGCTCCCAAGTCGCGACATGTTGCACGTGCTGGGAAAGCGGGGTCAGGTGAGGAGCACAGCATGCGAGTCGCGACACGCGTGTCTTGATAGTGACGCGTCTTGCTCACTACCGTCACTTCTCATCTGACCCAGATGCCTTCACGGTCGCACTTATCCTCGTATGTGCCCGGTTTTGAATTGGAAGAATCGAGCTCTGCTATTGAGGGGTTCCCCAACAGCCGGTAAGTTTTGCATCTCAAGCTGACAGAACAACAAAGCCGACGTTTACATTTAAGAGTATCGTCGACTACATACACTCGAAATGCACCAGGTATGCACACGGATATCAAATACAAGGAGACCCGCACGCTCTTGACATCTGTTTCTCGCAGTTAAACCTGCAGCTGAGCTCAGCCGTCCTCTCAAACGGCGACGCACGGCAGGACTCAACACGCGCTACGACAACATGATCGAGCAGGTCAACATGATGTATAGCTCCCCGGGAAGTGCCTCAGAATCGCGACGAAAACGTACATTCTCGTCTGGATCTTCCTCCGTCAGCACTCGCGACGTCCCGAAGACGCCTTTGGACGCATATAGTCGGTTCCAAGAGGGACGATTGGGCAAGGATTTCGCGGTTATCAAACTAACCGAGCCTACGAGAGAACTCCGCGACGATACGGAACCGTCTTCTGACACGGTTGACGAGTCGGTGAGCGTATGTATCTCTCTTTTCCAGATCTGGCGCATATAGTGACTGTCGTAGGGTTGGTGTTCGTGCAAAGACTCCCGGGCCCATACCAGACTGGCTTAGCAGTACTCTATCTCGTCTCGACTCTCGCCATCCTCTCCGCCGTGTCATGCCAGCTGTAGACTCCCCTTTCAATCCTGAAGTGGGAAACGATCCTGTGTTTCCAGCCAAGGAGAGTGGAGATGACACTCCGGGCCAACCAGACGCAGAGGAAGACACTGTCTTTGCCTTTCAGCCCCCACCCCCGGAGGTCTACAACGTTCCTTTCTGGACAGACGTCAGTCCTCAGCAAGACCTTGAAGCTGCTTCGTCCGACACGCTGTTTGCGCCTGAGTCTGCTGCTGACTCTAGGACGGCTTTTCTGGAGCCTGCGCTGCCTATCTATCGCTCTAGCTCTGTGACCTCTTCTCGGGCTCTCCAGACGCCCTTTGATTCTGTCGCTCAGGATGATATGTATGCCATGTCTCCTCGCTTTGCTGTGCCGTTCTCGACTCCTGGTCCCGGAAAAACTGCCCTAGCCCGCACCAAGGCATCGGAGGTTCCACTGTCTCCGATGGATGCTTCGACCTTAGCTAGACCTTACTCACCCGATCTTGCTGATGCTTCTCCCACTCTGCTTCATGACGAAACCAACTCACACCCTGCTAACTCTCGACCCTCTCCCGAATTCTCTCCAGTGAACTCTCGTCACTATCACAACGATTCTTTTGGGAAAAGACACGGCTTCCCCGCTACGAGTAATGAAGTCACTAGTGCTTTCGGCTCCTACAATGATGCTATGCTCTGGGAACCACAGGCTGGAGACTACCTAGGGGAAGCCAACGTCTTTTCACGCTCTCGTTCTCCAGGAGAACGCAGACATTCAAATATTGCGCTTGTAGGCGACCAGGCCTCGTTTCAGACGGTCAGGGATCCTCGCACGGCTGATCGAGATCAAGTCCTCGATGCAATCAGCTCCCCGTCCTACGTACCCCGCTTCCCCTCAATCGACCACATCCTCAAACAAAAGGAAATCGACAATATATTCTCGACGCCTGGTCCCACGTATCGAGCCTACTTCGACTCTCCCACCGAAGACCCGTCGTCTTCGCCGCCTTCGTCTCCGCATATCTACCCTTTGGACGAGAATCTCGATTTTCAGTGGACGCCTTTCTTGCAGGGGAACAGAAGCGAAGGCGGCCATAGGCAGCATGGACGTGCCGTATCCCAGACGAATTTCCAGCATTCGGGATACGACGTCGACTTTGCGGTGGATCGACTGGATGCGGCGCAAATTCCGCCGGTTCATCAAGAGCAGCCTGAGAAGCAAGCGCATATATACGAGTATCCTCTTGCTCGTGACTCTCCCAGTGGTCCACTCGAACCCTCTGCCGATGCAGCGCTAGACGACTGGGAAATTCGTACCCGGGCGAGGATGTCAATGGCCCATAGAACCCCGGTAGACGAGGAGCTTCAGCCGACGCAAACCGAACAAATCAGCCAAGAGTCAGAAGAGCCGATATTCGCATTCGCTCCCGCACCGGGAATCTTCGTGTCCCCTTTGCGTGATGGCCAGACCGAGTCGACCTCGGACACTCAATCGGATCTTCATCATAACAGTGTAGGCCAAGACTCCGAAGAGAAAAGGGACGCAGAAGTGCCCCTCGAAAACCCGACCGCGCAAATGACAACGTCAAATGAACAGGCTTGTCATCTTTTTGACTCCACCTGTAGTTCGTGCCTCACTAACCTACTCTTTGAACACGCTGAACTAGACCGCCCTGCCAGCCATGCTGCCGGGTACCTACCGTCGCCCCGCGGACATCGGCGATCCTCCCAAGACGCCGGTGAAGGATCCTTCAAAGCGAGTTGCGACTGAGATGCCGATCAGCATGCTGAATGCGAGGCTTCTCGGGCTGGGTCGACGCAAGTCGGTGGAAGACGAAGAGTCCGAGAGGGACAGCATCGAATCGTGGCCCGGTTGAATTGCAGCACTCACTTTCTTTCACGAATGCTTGGGTCGCAGACTCGCAGTCATGTCGTTCGGTCATCGAGTCAAGAGTTATCCATGAGATTGTATTGAGCGAGCACCATGACAGCCACTTTTTAGTCTACCACGAATAACGATATAACCGATTGCTGCAGGGTAAAACGATGAGATGAAATGATATATGCCAGAGAGAATTACGAATGAGGGTAACTATGTAAGATAGGGGTTTGATCCATGGGACACAACAAGAGAGCGACGAAAACCCGACGAAATGGGGAGACTCAAACGCGTCAACGCGTCAGCGACCTGGGCGTCCAGCGTAAGAAAGCGGCAATGATGGTTCTGCTTCCTACCATCCCACTTCCCCGCTTCCGTACTCCAGGACCTCCACCCCGCTCTCGCCCTTGCGCTTCCGCAGGCGGTATCGCTCGAGCGAGTACTTTTCATACGACGTCACGGCAAGCCGCATCGCGCGGATGTGGTGTGGGCGCGCGTTGGCCGCGATGGCGTGTTGGCGGGACTGCCATATGCACGTGGCGAGGTTGAGCCCCGTCTCTGCGTCCGGGATGCCGTACCAGTACATGATCAGCCCCCCGTTTTGGATCGCCTCTTCGTGCGCGAGCTTGTCCGCCTCGTAGAGGGCTGGAAGAGGAACAGAAACACGTCAGCGCGGGTGGAACCGTGCTGAAACAAGGGACTCACGACCGGTCTCGCTGCCCGGCTTGCGGATACTCCGGAAGGCGACACAGTACCATTCCCGCTCCTCTTCTTCGGGGAGCTCGAGCTCATCCCAGTTGAACGCGTCAGCGTATGCCGTGTTGGCATAGTCATCTGTCGCAGGACCGAAGTTGTGTAGTGCTTTGTGCAACGCGAGTGACGCGGGGTCGATGTCCGGAAGACGTGTGTCGGTCGTTTTCGGGGTTCGTGTCGAAGATGGAACGTGGGAGTGTCGTGGATACTGCGGCGGGAGAGAAGAGAGAAGCGGCGGAAGGTAGAGGATCGGCGCCCGCGGGTTCGTCAGCGAAGACGAGGTAAAAGTAGGCAGTTTATGTGGGTCGCGGTGTTCAGGAGTCGAGCTGCCAGTCGAGGATGGAGAAGGAGTTCGGGACGGAGGCTCGGAGACATAGTCGCCTGAGGATGAGCGAGGTTCGAGGGAGGAGGCCATCTGCGGGACTGTCAAAGGGCTGGAAGGAGTCAAGAAAGTCGTTGGCCAACGAGAAAGGGATGCCAGCGGGTTTTATACGAGGCCAAGTCGTGACTTCCACGCCATTCGGACGAATCTCGTCATCGGACTCGCACGTAAATCGTCCACGGAGGGGAAAAGGCTATTTTCGATTGCCCGGCACAAAAGCATGGTGCGTTTCACGCTGTTACGGGGGCAAAACATGNATTCATGCACCTCTATGCCGAGGGTTGTACAATATGGCGTCAACCAAACCAGCGCCGGGCGACGATGGCGCGATTGTCGCGACTTCGAAGGCGAACCTGGGTTAAAAATATTCGATAAGCAGCCGAGGTTGAAGCGTGTATGATCCAAAACTCTTACCTCTCTCTGTTTTGTAGTCAGGGCAGAGCAGGCGACTTACTTTCACGGCTGATCATCGTCTCGACAGCGGTGGTTCCCAAGTTCGAGTGGTTCTTAAGCGCCCCGACCATGTGCGCCCGCGTTGTTCTTTATTTGGGCGTGGCAAGTCCATGGACCTGTATTATGTAAGGAGGTCCTTCCCTCGTCGCCGACGTCGCGAGTCGCGCCGAAGACTTGAACAACGATGGCAACCAAGAAGGCCGCAGACCAGACTCTCTACCACCTCGCTCCCAAGGGCTTCTGGAAGAAATTCCGTATGTCTTTTATGTGTTCAACTTTCACGAGACTTACATTCTGTGCTCCCCAGGGGATGCTGTCGTGGTCAACCCCGAGATCTCGTCTGGTTTGCCTCTCCAAGCTGTGAACAGGCAGCCTCCTCCAGGCTCGAGGCCAGAGAAGTATGCTACTCCCGCCACTAAAGGTGCGCGCTCACTGTTTCTTGTTGCTGCGAAGTCGCTGACATTGCACGTTCAGCCTCCGACCCCGCGCAGAACCCGTACTGGAAGCGTGATGTGCGCCGAGCGTATCCCCAGCTCTCGGTCGTGACCCAGTCACAGCTTTCAAGCCTTCTTATCCAGCACAACACCCCACAAGTGTGCGTGTCAATGCATCGTGGCAACTCTGACCTGTAGCTGATACATCCCGCCGCGTTCTCTCTTGCAACACACGTCCTTCCCCAATGGTATCTACCTTTCCGCTACAGTGTCGCTGCGCCGTCAGAAGGAGAGAAGGCCGAGGGCGACAAGGCCTCCGTCCCGGTAGCCGCCCCACACACCATCCGTCGACCTCACCGAGGCCAGTCAACACCGTCCTCGCCGCGCGTCCCACCTTTACCGAGTCCAACATCCCGCCTGCTCTCCCCACTGCGTTCAAGAAATGGGTCCCGGAGCGTGCCCCCGACGCGCCGCACGATCCGAACGCGTACTTCCCTATGCTGCTTGTAAAATAGACTAGTGATGGCGGATCGCGGTAGAGTAGCGGAATATAGATGATTCCTCTTGTTTCGCCCTTTTCCGCTGTTAATGCTAGAGCGCGAGTCACGTTGGTTCAGCCTGAACAGCAGTGATGAACGCAAGGTCTGCTCCCTCCCTTTTTGAATTTCACGTGAGGTGTGGTCACAGCTCTGAGAGCCTGCAGGTGTTTTCGCCCGGCCTGGACGCCGAAGACGCTCTCACAACTTCCGTGATCCGGGCCACTTGCTTGTCTGGCACGGTTTCACAGAGCCACGTTCATGGAGGTACTGCGGGTCTAGTTGGGTTCCACACATAGAAAATTTGGCCCGTGCTGAACCTTGCGCGCTGGGTTCTCGGAGAGCGGGGAGGTGGTGAAACTCCGTCGCAGTGCATCCAGGGACTCGGTGGACATGTGCGTCTTCCTACGCCAGAACCTTAGTCGATTGGTTAGGTTTATGGTTTACAAGTCACGTCGGGGCCGCTGTGCACGAATATTACCAGTGGCGTGCTCTTTGGTTTCGCAGTACTCGACATGTCTGCCGCTGCTAATTAGAGACTTGGTCACCAGTCGAGGGCGTGCTTATGTGGTCGTTTTAAGACGACAGCAAGACATTCAGCCGTGCGCAACGTTAAACAACCAACACTCTGCTGAAACCAATGCCGCTAGGCTAGCAGCACGCTCTTAAGAAATTTATATTTTCTCAAATTATGCATTGAATAGATACAGATAGCAAACCATCGATCCACCGGTCTCTGGCTAGATGAAAATGTCTGCGACGATATAAAGCAAAGCTTGCTATGACGAGGGACGTCGAAGCTGAGGCAAATCGTCAACAAAATATACCCTCGAGTACCTGTAATTGCTACTTCAGGTTGCTTGCTTCATGCGCTTCCGCTTAGCGATCATGGTAATGTAATGTATGCTCAGTGACGTGCAGTGGCTTGCAGTGGCAGTACTTCTTCTCATATAAGTCATCATCTGCTGGGAAGAAACAAAGACCGATGAGGCCTAATGGAGGGAAAACGAAGGCGTCACCTCCTGACTGCCGCATTGCAGTTCCACCAGCCCGTCAGAATGAGCAAGCGAACAAAGAACCATCTCCATGCATCTACCGCAACTGCGGCCGAGGGAGGGATGGGGTCAACGATGACGTGTTGCCTACGACTGCTCAATGGGTCTGGACCGTGGACACACTAACATATCATGAGAACGAGGCAGCCAATCCGTTTTGAGTGTACTTATCGGTGATCCGCGGGCGGCCTGCCATCTGCAGTTCTCCCGCATATGCATGTCATGCGCAGTACCTCGCCCTTCACAGCTCCACAGTTCACAGTTCACAGTTCACAGACAGACTCAAGGTCAATGTCATGTCGAACGTCGAACCTCCCTTCGCGCTTCAAGACGAGACGACAGACGAATTCGTGTTTGGCTTCGATCTATACAAAACAAGGAGTATGATTCAACAGACAATGCAGCGTACGGATGAGGGGCGAGAGAGGATTGCAGGTGATGTTGGATGGTAAAATTGCATGTTTGAAACTAGAAGACGGGTTGGGATGCTTAGAACTACATAAATGAAGAAGACTGAGAAAATATTGCTGTGTTCAAAATGGCCGCAGGGGTCGGAAGGGCAGGATTGAAAGAAACACACGATTTATTTGAGACTGCACCGATTTACCGTGTTTGATGTGCAGCAGGGAAGTCGTCATATGGTTTTCTAGAATGAAATTTTGTGAGTATGATGTGGAGACCACTTGGGAGAATGTTCGAAATTACCTTCACTAGCGCCCACTGCATGGCGAGCTCAGTGACGCGCTCTTTCAGCAGGCGCTTGCATTCATTGCAAACGAGGTGATCCCCCAAAGGATACAGCGCGGCCTCCATGGCCGTTATCGACAGATCTTCAACGAAAAGATATGAGCTTCCGTGACGAGTGACAAACGAAGGCAGATATCAGATAATAGATACCTGGTTGAGCCTCCCAGGCGAAATAAGCAGAAGCCAGTGCCCAGGCTCTCGTCAGCGCTGTCTGCTCCGCGGAGCCGCATATTTGCGTGTATGGGTGGGAGGCAGGCGGTGATAGGAGCAGCCGTTTCAACGCCTCGATCCGACCGAGGTGAAGGAACACCAGACGCTTGAAATAAATTGGACCCATTTTCGCAGTCAGCTCGTCCGTGAGAGATGGTAGGGGATATGAGAGCAAGTGGCTGGATGCGTCGACTGCGAGCTCGGGTATGTCAAGCGAGGCGGCTAGGGCATATATTTCGATGGGATTGATGGCAGCATTGGCGAGTAGGAGGAGATAGAGGGGGGTGGACGGAGCGATGTACGACTTTGCCGGGATGCCGTATGTGGCCATGGCGTCCACGGCGGCAACGATCGACTGCGTGGCAGGGGAGAATTGTGCCGCTGACATGTTGTAGATCGTATGCAGAATGATATTGAGCACTGTGGAATCTTCTGGAACTGCGAGCAACGGAGGGGTACCACCAGGCACCTGCACGGAACCTCGTGGAAGGATCGCGTTGAAGCCGTTGTCTGACGCGCTGAGGAGCTTGTGGGAATGCACGTAGAAGAAAACGGAATCAGAAGTCAGGAGGACAAGATCACTGGGCAGCGAGTCGAGCGTGGAACCTGGATAGAAGGTCACAGAAATTGAGATCATCTCCCGCCGTTCGCCCTCAGGGGTCTTAGCGTTGGAATCCTGTCGAGCAGCTTTCTGTTCAGCACGTCGTTTGAGAAAGGATGGCAAGGAACTACAAACAGGGGGCGTAATAAGCCGAGACTGCGACACCGAGGTGGCAAGCATGGGGCGCTCTGGTGGTTTCTCCCCAGATGGTGCATTCAGGCCCTTGGAAACGTACTGGTCAAAGGGATTCCATTGTGTAGGTTCCATTGCAGAGATTTATCCTCCTGCGAGTGTCGGGAGTCGGCGGAGGGTGAACACGGAACGAGGGAAGGCGAGACGTGACGAAAGGGTATGATACCTATAAACCTCGAGGGTGGAAGCTTGGTTGAAGGGGGTAGAAGACAAACTCGGAGTGGCTAGATGGTACCTAAATATATAGCACTTATGAGGGTCAAGTCCACACGGAAGCACGTACGGCTGTCGCCGCGCAATGGAAATGATTTGGGTTGGTGCGTATTCGGATAAACAAAGACACGAGCCGCGTACCACTGCAGGCAAATACAGTCGGACTGTCTGACCTCCGAGTCCTACTTATAGTACGCTTCTCGTAAAGTAGTCGAGGGTACTAGCTGTATGGTAGAGAAGCGAAATATGGACGATTCCTCTGGCTCCGAATTCGATCGCAAGCATGAATGCACCCGAGTCGTTTACACAACGAGCAATGATTACAGCTTCTAATTCTGACAAGTCTTCATCAGTCGCCAAGATTATACATGGTCTGGACATCGAAGATGCTAGTCCCACTCAAACTTCCCGAATTTGTAGAATGCGAGCAGTCCGCCATGCTCATGGGGGGATTGCGGACTTGGAAGTTTCCTCACATGGAAAACAAGGCCCGCGTCGTAGTACTCGTCGCGCTGGCGTCTCGGAGAACGAGAACTATGGACACCGCGCGTCGACCCCCGATATCCTCTCCGGGTATATCCAGGATATTGCAAATATCTCGACTATATCCATTGGAGACATAGCTTGTAAATACTCATGATAAAGGGCATGATATACCCTATATCAGCTCTATAACAACGAAATATCTTCGGGGAGTCTCCTAGACCTACCGCTCCCCCCGGTCTAATTTATTTGATATCTCCAGTTTCTGCCTATCAAGTCCTGCTCTGCTTTCGAGATCCTGCACAAAATGACCATGCTATTGCCATAAACCATAGTACATCAGATGAGGCTGCCGCATTTCCCTTCTAGCGCACCCTCACGCGAGCCAAAAGAAGCCCCGCGTCCCCGCGCGCCACGATCGAATCCGACGAATTGAACTTTCAAATCTTTGTGCGCGGCCAATGAATGAGCGGCTGACGTCAATTCCAGGGCGAGTACCGAAGTACGGATAGACAGGTATCTAGCAGGAGATCGTGCATATCTGTGAAGAATGAATGAGCAACGGAAAAGAGAGAATGAGCCGGTCGACGCATACCTATCCTGCCCCATGGTGCCGAGAGATCACGCGCACGCCCGACAGTCAGCTCGTGCACTGTCACATCAATCGCAGGCTGAAGGGCGGCATTCGCTCGTGGTACGCGCGTTCGTGTTCCAGATCGCGGCTTTGGTGAATCGCTGTCGATGGTCATCGACCTCCGGGCATCATGCAATAGAATCAGAAACACAGCGAGAAACGTACCCCGCCGATCCGCTCTCGAGATATCAGAAAGCTGCGGCCTGCCTAGCGAGTCAAGCGGCTAATAAAACATGACCATGTACAGTCATTGGGATTCAACAGCTTCCCCAGAAACATTCCGCACAATAGGCCGTTCAGCGTGTTGCGCCTGGGCATCTGGACAGACGATCCACTAAAAACATACCAGTGTATCTCCACAATTTGCGCGTGGTCATTTGGCTCTGCGTGGGTGCCCGGAAGGTATACTTTCAGAAGCACCAATCGTTTCAAACGCTCTTTTATCTGCTTACCACGAGTACGAGAACGTCATCGTCGAGGGCAAGACATCGTGGCCACGGGAGAAATCATTGTTTTCGACGTCGAAGAGGGAACGGCGCTGCAACGAGAAAGAATTTGTCGCCGCGAGTACGGTCCATCGAGAGGCCTGTATGGACAGCTCAACACTTACTTGTGATTATCTGGAAGCCTGGTGTGGGCTCGGGGAACTCACCAAAAGCGCGGGCAACCCTTGGCCCGAGAGAGACAATGGCTCACTTTCGTAGATTCTCCTTGTCGCGCTGAATCTGGATGCGGAACGATGGTCGCTAGCTAGAGAACGTACGGTAGATCCGGCTGCATTGTCCACGTTCAGCTAAATCCTCTTTAAGTTTCCCAAAATAGTGCAAAGCTTGCGCGTTTGAGGGGCGTCCGACCTACGGCAGTGCTTGCAAGGGCAGCGATTACGGCCACTGGCAGCCCGATAAAACACTTGTTAGCACTTTTTAGGAGTGCAAGAATACCTAAAAGCCAAATTTAGCGCGCATATAGGGGGTCTACGAGGGAGGGAGGGGAGGTGGGGAGGTGGGGAGATGGAGAGATAGTAAGGGGGAGAGGCGAGAGGCGACTTAGAGGAATTCGGATCTCGCGCGCACCGTCATCGCGTCATCATGTGAGCGTACCTAGCAAGCACGTGTTGCTATATCCTAGCAAAATATTCTCTTGAGAGGTTGACGACAAGATATATTCAAAATATAGCAGGATATACTATATAAACTCGATATACCCTGACTAGAAATTGAGGGTCGACGCGCGGTGGGAAAGCGGGAGTGAGCAGCTCCCTGCGAAGTGTCCGGAAAGATCCGGGACTGCTCGGCTACTGGAAATGAAAATTAGTCATCACACCTCGGCGCGTCAATCACATTGTCATCCGCCGCGCCCTACTCACGACCCGTCGGCGTCGTCCTCCATGATGAACAAAGGACGTCGTCACTGTCGCCCACGACGACGGCGATGACAGTTCTGGCCGATGTCCGATTACGTGATACTTGATTATGAGCACTCCGTAGAAAGATTACCTCCTAACCTCCGAACCAGAGACCGCACGCTGTCGAGAATAACACCGTTAGAATCGTGCTTTCGAGACGATTCTAATGGTGTATAGAAATGCGTATTTCAATGAGTTTTCGAGACTTCGATTTATGTGCAGTGTACCCCCTGTATCTCATGAACCAGAAGGGCGATGCAGTCCTGGACAACGTCCTCACGCTCGCGTTCACAAGGGCTTTCAACGTGCGCAAGATTATGATGCAGGCTGGGAGCACTCACTGACACCTCGAAAGCATACATATTTCCTCTCAAGTCAGCAGCGCGCCGTACAATTCCGAGTCCATCCATTTTGGGACATCTGCTGTTCACGATTCCCTCTCTATCGTCAAACACGACCCACAAATATAGGCAGCAAACCCATCGTAGTGAGTTTGATTTTGCTATGTAGTCAATCAGCCAAGGTGAGGTGTTTGTGCGTAGAGCGCGATACTTACATCATTCTCCGCCGTCACGGTATGGTCCTCGCAGACTGGCACGTTGGTGAGTACTCTTTCTTTGTGCTGAATACTTTTTAAACTCGGTTTCATTTGTTACAGATTTCGGACGTGCATCCTGACTCCCTCAATTAAGCAATAAGCACCCGCAACATCTTTCAATATTTACACCCCTCAACCTCGCGGTAAGCAGCGAGCACTGCCCAAGGGGGGTTTTCGACGCCGTCAGCGCGCTGCCTCTGACGACGTTGCGAGCGAGCGACGACAGCGCGGCGACTCTCACTTGCGGCCAAGAGAATTTCGACCAGTTGCAACCGATCAATGCTCGAGCGAACACAATGCCTCTCGTTTCGCATCATTCTCATCAGCATACCGTCGTCGACACCATCGCACGCGCGGGCCCCCAGCGTGCGCCAATGAGAGCGCCATCCGAAGATACTTTTCAAAAGGCAAGGCCGTGCAGTTGCGGACGTGCGACCTGTCGCTCTCACTTGTCAGTCACGGCGCAGGCCAAGACGGGGATACTTATTTCAACCTCGCATAACGACGGCAGTATGCCGTCAGCATAACCGCTGTGTCTAGCGCGAGCTGCCTGTCGCCGTCGAAGCTTGGGACACCGCATTCGATTGGCAGCCTGAGAACTGCAAATACCTCTTCTTCGCGCCGTTGTCTGCAAGTGCGGGGATGCAGTTGGTGGTGAAGAGTGGGGGAGCGGGCAACACACAGTATTGTTGTAATTATTTATATAGAAATAGAAAGCCCTTGCGAACGCGAGCGTGAGGACGTTGTCCAGGACTGCATAGCCCTTCTGGTTCATGAGATACAGGGGGTACACTGCACATAAATCGAAGTCTCGAAAACTCATTGAAATACGCATTTCTATACACCATTAGACACTGTGCGCGTCCCAGCTGCCGAATATCGGCCCCTGCCCGCCCTACTAGAAGGGCAATGATCGACCGTCTAAGTGGCGGGAGCAGCCGCGCAA
>SEOQ01000770.1:0-13327 GCA_004679275.1 Dentipellis fragilis
CCCCAAAAATCCCATTTTTTCTGAGAACGTAGGCCCACATCGGGCACGCGTCCATGCCAAAACTGGGGGCGAAAGGGCGAGTATTGAGCGACTTGCGCCGAGGACGACGGTCCGGAGACCGCGACCGGGCATCTCGGGCGCTCCCGTGACCGTGACGAGAAGTATTACGTAATTTGCATCCGCCGTGTCCCAGCACGTTCTAAGGATAGCTGGATTGATTGGGCTACTAGGGGCTGAGGCTGATCTGGACGCCATGTCGCCCCTCAATGTCCCAGCGAGAACTGTCCGTACCTTGCGCGCAGGTTTGCACCTCGGTCCCCGCGCTTATGGCACCAAAGCCTAAAAGTCTGTTCGCTCGCCAACGGATACCGCAGGCGCCGTGACACACCCCGCTGACGCACACGGCTAATCCCTCTCCTCCATACGCGGAAAAAAAGAAAAAGATCCCTAGGAACGCGGCGCAGCTTCTGTGCTTCTCGCAGGCCGCATGTTGCGAACGCTGGTGATCTCCGGGCGGTGTCTCAAAGCCTCATTTCCTGCACGACGGACGCCTCGCGCACGAGCACTGGGCGTCTGCTCGTCCTCGCTCGACACCCCCGAGTGGAGCGATTGGTCGGGCTCAAGGCGCCGCTGAGGTTTTCTCTGGCAGCTTGATCAATCAGGAACAGATACAGAGATGCATGGTGCATTGGCAGATCGTGTCATCACTGTCGTCGAGTTGCCCGCACCCGAGCCTGGCTTTGCCTTTGCGCCGTCGCGACAATCGCCCCGCAATGATCATGCGTCGGATGGTTGGGCAGGCAACACGACAAGTGGGTGTCGAAAAGGAAAATCGATAACGTCGGGGCATCTGTACGGAGCACCGCGGGTGGTCAGCAGACACGCTGGCCCCGCGCTCTGGACTGGGGTGCGCTAGGGTGCGCTACGAAATCGCCGCTAACGTCGTCCGCATCCGTCGAGGTGCAATCGGGGGCCTGCGGGTGTCATTCAGTATTAGAGCGCATTGCTGTCGAAAAAAATGTGGGGAATCTTGGCGGGCGATCGGCGTGGCTCAGGTCTGCTGAGGCTCGCACTCTCCCGGATCCCTGGCAATCACCGGACTTTGCCTTGTCCTGGTGCTGCTGCTGCCAGTCAAAACTGTCCACCCGCGCGCGACCGTGGCGTGCGATGGGAGTAGCGTCGTCTCGACACTTCAGCGGCGCGAAAACCTGCGTCACTAATTCGCGATCGTTGGTCAATGAGCCTGTTGCTGGCCTCGAGGACGTTCGCTGCTGTTCGCTGGCCTTCTCTCGACGGAAATTTCTTAGCTCTGCGCGACGCGCCGCCCGCCCGACCGCCTCTCGAAGCATGAACGTTTTGAACGTTAACGCTTGCAAAAAGCGTATAGATAGCGATCGCGACTCCCACTCAGCATTTGAATGTGGGGCAGCTCGAACAGGAAAACGAAAACGAAAAAGAAAACGGGGCACCGCCGCATTCGTATCGCAAGATTGCAGATGAAAAGCAGCCCGAGCTGCTTACAATTAATCGGCATGAGTCACCGACGACAGATAGCCACGATAGGTTAAGCCCTAAACAATGTCATTAAAACGCCCCCGTCGGCCGCCAGCTTATCAAGTTAAGGGTCTGCTGTCACCGCTGGTACCCCGCCGAAATCAAGGAAATTGCAAAATCGTGCGGGCCGCCGGGCTAACGAGGCCTGAGATTGGCTGATGGGGACAGCCAGATCTAGAGGCACCTCGCAATAAATGCGTGGAGTATACCTGCCACCCTAAGACGTGTCGCCAGGTGATCTGGCCGCCACTGCGCTGCAGAACTTGAACACTCACCCAGCTGCTATACACGCGGATCGCAATTGATATCACCGCATGCGAGGGGCACTCATCACCGTCGATGTGCTCGTAGGCGCAGACTTAGGCGTGCGCTGTCGCAGAAAATAGACGACGTGAATGCACACCATGCGATGCAATGTGCATGACCAGCGGCTGTGGACGAGGAGCAAGTGATAAGTCAGGCTGCCCGATTGGAGGAGTCAACTGAAAAAATGAGGGCAAGGACCGCAGCAGGGTGAGGCGCGGCGGGCGAACTGGTTCAATCGAAGCTGAACCAACGACATCCGTGGTCCGTCGGCCGATCTAACCCACCCGGTGGCGGTGCCCCGCGAAAGCCTTTCTCTAGAACCTGCGCACATGGTCTGTGCACGCCCTTCGTCCTCCTCCTTTCTCATCGGGCCTTCGTTTGCCGCGTCTCAGAGTCTCATAAAAGTCGTTATGACCGCCCAGATATGACCGCTGGTTCGTGGAATCAAAGCACGCTCGGCCCTCGGCCTCCTAATTCCTTGCAATCGCCTCGAAAACGAAAAACGAACACGAAAACTGCAAAGCGGATAGATCGAGCAAAATTGACGCAGCGTACCTGATCGCAAACCACGGCTCACGGGACGTCGCACCTGGGTCCTGGTCGAGACAGACATGATAATGATGACCGCATTCAGCGAGAAAGACACGCCGTGTACAGTATAACGCAATGGGTCCGCCTTTCGGCCTCCTTCCTCGATAAGCAGTAAAGCAGTAAGCTCACTGCAGTCACGGTAGCGGTAGCGTCTGATTACTTGTGCTGCTGCAGGCGGAACCGCGAGCGGCCTGCCTGGCCACTCAGGTTGCTGGCATAGGCGGAACTGAGGGATTACCAGCTGGCGAAGAGTAAGTGCATACCTCCCGGAGTGCCTAGACAGGCAATTTAGAGCGACAGCGCTCGACGTTGGCTTCCTCAGGTACCTGCGGCCTCGGTGTCGGTGTCGGTGTCGCCGGAATTGACAGTTTGGTGGCATTGTCGGTCACCTGTACAGCGACGAGCTCTGTGGACCTGTCCTTGCTGCTGCGGCCTGTTGCTTATGCAGTCTACATTCTACGCGCAAAAATCACCGACTGCCCATAGATTTTTTTTTTTTTNTTTTTTTTGGCCGTAGAAAGTGGAATTAAAACTGATTCATAGCTGAATCAGAATAGCTGCCACTCAATCTATGCCTTCTATGCATTGTCCATATACTTAACTCAACTGAACTCCCAGACACTCAACAACTTATTATATTTCTCTGTCCAGGGCTCAAAGCCCATTTTCAATCCATGGAATGCATTCACAATACATAAATAAAGATATATACTAATGTAGAAGAAGTATGCAGGACAACCAGCACACATACATCAGGAAACACTGATCATACTATATTTAGATACAATATCAAAATTTGATCTATTATAGCCCATATAGAGTATATAGAATATATAGAGTACATTACGAAGGTACCTATTATATATTCTACCGTAGCTCCCCATAGCCGTCGGGTAGTGAGCCCGTAGTAGCCCATAGCTGCCCATCACCTACCGTAGCTCTAGTAGATGCCTCATTATAAGGCCTTATTCTAGTGATTATTTATTGGTTTATTACTCTCAGATTCACAAATATAAGAGAAAATCTGTTTTATTCTACTAACTACAAGCCGCACAGTATGTACATGATTAAATCTACATTACAAGGAAACAGGGGGCACACGGGGGGCACATGAAGGTGCACAATGGGGGCGCACAAGGCATGCCCGCCCGCCGCAACACCCACCCATGCACACCCATCCCCTAGGTACGTCTGCCTGCCCACCCCGTCACCCCGCATCGCTCACCTACAAGCCTGCCCGTCCCATCACCAGCCAGCCTGCCCATGTGCATGCCCGTCCCCATTGCTGACACGCACGGGCACACACCCTCGTATACCTCATCGCTCACCTGTCTGTCCTGTCGCTCACCTGCCCGTCCTGTCGCCGGCTCACACGGGCGCGGGCCCGCGTTGTTGCCTGCCCACTCATGCACTGGCGGTGTTGCATGCGGGCAGGCGGGCAGACACGCGCGCTGGCGTGCACGCTGGCGATGTTGCATGTGGGCGGGCATGTGGTCGAGCGTGCGGGCGGGCGTGCGCGCTGGCAGTGTTGTGTGCGGGCAGGTGTGTGGTCGGGCAGGCGGGCGTGCGGGCGGGCATGCGAGGGCAGCATGAGCGAGGGGCGAGCGTGCGGGTGGGCGTGCGGGCTGGCGAGCGTGTGTGTGTGCGTGCTTGTTGTCTCCTGCCGACTCGCGCACTGGCGGTGTTGCGTGCGGGTGGGCGTGCACGCTGGCGGTGTTGCGGGCATGCGGGCGGCGTGCAAGGGCACACGAGGGCGGCGCAAGTGGGCAGGCGGGCAGGTGGGTGGGCGCGCTGGCGATGTTGCATGTGGGCATGCATGCTGGCGGTGTGGCATGCGGGCATGCGAGGGCGCATGAGGGCGGCGCAAGCGAGGGCGCACGAGGGCGGCGGGTGCGACAGCGCACGAGGGCAGCGTGAGTGAGGGGCGAGCGAGCACGTGGGCGTGTGCGCTGGTGTGCAGGCATGCATGCTCGTTGTCACCTGCCCACTCGTGCGCTGGCGATGTTGCGTGCAGGTGGGCGTGTGGTCGAGCATGCGGGCAGGTGTGCACGCTGGCGGTGTTGCAGGCGTGCGGGTGGGCGTGTGGGCAGGCGTGCGGGCGGGTGAGTGTGTGGGNGAGCGCAAGCGGGGGTGTCCGTGCGTAGCACAGCGACAGGAGCGGCAACTTACCTTGTTGCCCCCCGGGCTGCTGCTCCTGTTATCCTACCCCTCCCATTCTTATGTTGATGGCTTGGTGGCTTGAGGCTTGAATGTATGCATGCATGCATGAGGGCATTGTGACAGAGGTGGTAGAGGCAGGGATGGACATGGCGACGAGAGCGACAAGTCGCGTCTCCAGGGCGAAACGTCGGAGGCGTGGGAAAAAACCCACACTTCGAGTCCGCGCGTGGGATGCAACACTCTCAGCAACCACCTTGTCCATGTGTGCGCACAATGGAGCATGGTGGCAGCTGGGTGTTCAGAACAGGTGCAGAGGACGAACTAGTCCCCTGCGCTGTTTCTTCCTGATGCCCCGCATATCGAGTGACATGGCAGCGACTTGTCGCCCTGGAGCGACAAGTCGCGTGTTGAGTGAAAAACACCGGAGGCATGGGAAAGTTTAAGATTCTGTCCCTCCCGCTCCCAAGTGCGGAGCGGAACAGGACTGTCTTCTGAATTACCCTTTATGGTAACTCAAACGACTGTACCCCCCGGCTATCCACATGAACTACACAATTAAATAGAGCTGGGCTTGCAACCAGCACATGTTCTCCATGCTCNATGAAGCTGGCCATGATAGCCAGCTGTGTGCTCTGCAGCTGCTTGAGGCCAACTGTGTTGTTTGAACTGCCATAATTGGTAGCTGAAATAACCACAAAGTTTTCGGACCTCACAGTTGTTTGAACTACCATATATGGTAGGTCAAAACAACCAGCACTTGTTCATCTCGACACCAAGATCATGTTGTCAGCCAGTTTGAGCAACATCATGCTTGTGCATGCCTCCTCAATACCCCTTGCCATNAAGCATGTCACTGCACAGGTCATGTCACCCACTGTGGCTGCACCGCAAAAAGTGAAACACGGCCGCGACCAGTCCGCTTTCACAACATGGATGGTCTGGTAGTCTCGTGTGCCTGTTGTTCCATGCTCATTCTGACTTGTCTCATTTTCTATTGTTGCTTGACCTGCTCTTAACTGAGACTTGCCCATTGTATAATACTAACTCGTACTCATTTTCATCTAGTACTTTGTTTATATGAACCCATGTATTTAACTTGAATTGCCATGCCATGATTGATGTTTAATCAATTCCAACGGTGGTGGTAGCTCTCATCATAATAAGACTTCAAGTCGTGTCCAGAGGGCATCTGTGTTTAAAGGAAATCAGTCTCTCAGGCTGCAGCTATCTCTTTTGAAAGACAATCTATAGGAGTCAGCTGCTAGCTACCCGAAACTATATGTCACTACAGTGGACCAGCCCGTAGCTACGGCCCATCTATAGACCAATTCCAGAGCTCTACCAGAGCTACCGGTAGATCAGGCACTGATCTGGTAGATCACGGACTCATCTGGGCCTGATGACGCATTTTCCTGATGCGCTCATCGTATCCAGCACGTCCTCATCATCCTCTGCACATCCCCGTGCATCCCAGATGTGCCCCGTGCATCACAGGTGTCTCTCATGCATGCCCCGTGTGCCCTCATCGCCCCCATCATACCCATCGCCTTCCCGACGTCTGCAATGCCTCCGCACCATGATTGGTGCATTTCGGTCCCCACCCTCATACCTGCCAGCGCATCCTCTCTGATCGGTGATCAGCGATCCCCGTCATGCCTGCTGCGCACCCGTCTGTCCCGGTGCGTTTCTATCGCTCCCGAGTACTCCCATTGCACTCACCTTGCGCCCAGACACTCGCGACCCGAGCATGTTGGTGGTCGTGAGTGCTCCCGTTTGCACCAACGCACCCTGGTCACCCGCAGCGCGTGCTTCTGTCCTTGCTAGTGCATCCCCATGCTGCCATTGCGCCCTCGTCACACTCAGCACGTCTCCGTTGTGCCCAGCGTGCCCCCCGTCTCACATCCATAACATGCCCCAATTGCGGTCAGCGCGCCACCATCACCCTTATGCGATCAGTGTGCGCTAATGCTCTTGTCACCGCTAAAATGTCCCCGTGCATCCAGCGCTCCCCCATTGCAGTCAGTGCATCTGTAGCCTGTGGTGCCCGAACCCCTATCGTCACCACCAGTACCCTCGCTGTCTTCAGCATCTTCCTATCGCCGTTAGCACGTCTCCGTCATCCCTTCATTGCCCAGCGCACTGCTGGGTTGTCTAGCGCACCTTCGTCCCGACAAGCATGCACATTTGTTGTCAGTACATCCTTGTCGCTGCCAGTGTGGCCCCGTGGTGTGTAGCATGCCTCCGTCATGACTAGTACATGCTTGTTGCAATCAATGTCGTGAGTGGCACACCCTCGTCATCGCGAGTGCACCCGCGTTGCCATCCTTGTCACACTGACTAACATGCATTTCTGTGTGCTCCTTGTCTGTGGTACTTGGGCTGGCTTACCTGTATGCTATCTCATGATGAATATATATTTGAATGGCTCTATGCTGTGTGTCTCAGTAAATTATTGCATGGTCAATTGTGTGATAAATCCACTCTAATAAGCAGCAATATGTCTCTAATGTGCTTCTTATTTACCTCTAATGTGCCTCTAATCTGTCTCTAATGCCTTGTCTAATTAGCAGCAAATTTGCCAAAATGCTGTGTTAATCACTTATGTAATTAGCATCTAATTGGCATCTAATTAGCAGAGTCTCTAATTTGCCTCTAATTTGCTTCAGTGGGGCAAATTAGCTGCTAATTAGACAGGTGGTTTTTCCTGATGCCTTCGCATTCTTCGTGAGCCTTGCGTCGGTTGTAGGAATCGCGGAGACAGCTGATGAGGGCAGAGGAAGTGAGGGTCGTGGTATCGGAGATGGTGTCTACAATGGGCTCGTAGGTAGCATTCAGGGATGAGAGGATGCGGTCGACGAGGATTTGGTCAGTCATCGTGACCTTGAGACTCGTGGCTGTGAAGTAGAGCTCGCGGAGCGTCGTGATGTGCTGCATGAGATCGGTATCCGCATCCATATTGAGCCCGTAGAACTGCGACGTGATAAGGGCCTTCCCTGTCGCCGACGTTGATTCGAACTGGTCCGTTATTGCCGTCCACATCTCGGCTGCCGTCGATGNGCTGAGCAGAACGCTCATCAGTTCGCTCTCGATGTTGAGGGCGATCTGCGCCTGCGCGTGCGCGTCCTTGTCGGTCCAAGTTGCTGCCAAGCTAGGATCCGCTGGCTTCGTCTCTGTCCCGCTGACGATACCCCATAGACCCTGCGACGTCAACACAATCTGGATCTTCTTCCTCCAAACACTCCAGTTCCCGTCATTAAGCTTTGGATCAAGGGTGATAATCTTCATATTCGTAGCCATCGTGAATAGCTGAGCTAGACCAGATAAAATTCTGGGCCGGCGAGTGTCCTACTTCGGGTCTAAACGTGACCGTCAGGGCCCATAACCTGTTTCAGGCTAAAGATACGCAGTATCGCTCAGCGCAGGAAGAAAGACGCTGACATTGAATATATACCTAAAGATACGCAGTATCGCTAAGGGCTCGTAAGTCAACGGTAACGCAATACGAGAAAGGGAACCGGCTCACCTCAGCGCAGGAAGAAAGACGCTGAGGTGGGCGGTATGCACGAGGCGCGTACGTGAGGAGCGATACGGAAAAGTCCGTGAAACTGTACATATCATAGCTACATGTTGTATGCTAGTACGAAACCGTCCGTATGGCGTACTGACCCACAACACTCCCCCTCAGATAGCCATAAGTCCTAAATCCATAACAAAAGAAGTGTGCTTAACTCTCGGTAAAGCCTTCGTCATAATATCCGCAACATTCTCCGCTGTCGGAGCATACTCCAACCTAATACTCTTCCTCGCGACGTGTTCCCTAATAAAATGATATTTGATGTCCACATGTTTTGTCCGAGCGTGATAGACGTGGTCCTTCGACATTGAGATGCTGGCCTGGTTGTCGCAATGAAGGATCATCGGGGATGACAAACCAAAGTCGAGTTCCTTCAGTAGGCTGCGCAGCCACAGCGCCTCTTTTGTGGCGTGCGCGATGGCGATGTACTCGGCGACGGCGGTGGAATCGGCCACGGTTGGCTGCTTCTTCGAGCTCCATGAAATAACGCTGCCGGCAAGGAAGAACACGTAGCCCGAGACAGATTTGCGTGCGTCGGGGTCGTTGCCGTGGTCCGCGTCGGTGTAGCCAACAGGGACACGCTGTGGCAAGTCTCCCCCGTACACGAGAGCCAGATCCAAGGTGCCCTTGATGTACCGAAGGACTCGCTTCGCCGCTGCGAGGTGTGCTCGTCCGGGGTTCGCCATGAACTGGGACAGCGACTGGACCGTGTACGCGAGATCAGGACGCGTTGCCATGGACGCGTACATGACGGCGCCGATGATGGACGAGTACTCGTTACCTCTCATGTCGTCGATCTCATCCTGGGTTGCTGGGCATTGTGCTTTCGAGAGATGTACGGCCGGGTCCATGGGCGTGGAGACGGGGTTGCAGTCATCCATCCGGAAGCGCTTGAGCACGTTTCGCAGATAGTGTGTCTGCGACAGCGTGATCGTCTTCTCGACAGGATTGCGTGAGATAGACATACCCAGCATCAAACGGGGTTCTCCGAGCTCCACAGTCTCGAAAGGCAACGTCCTGAAGTCAATCTTGACTTGCAGCATCTCTTTGGTGGTGCTCGCGGCGAGAAGCATGTCGTCGACGTGAATGACGATGATGGAGCGGCCGTCCTTGGACACGCGGAAGTAGACGCACGGGTCCGAGANCGAGCNCGTGAAGCCGATCGAGCNCAGNGCGNGGTCGAGCATCTTGTTCCATACACNGCCCGACTGCTTCAACCCNTAGATGGACTTCAGTAGGTGCAGAACCCAATGTTCTTTACCTTCAACTANGAAACCTTCTGGCTGACGCATATAGATTTCTTCATCGAGAGTCCCGTTAAGGTAAGCAGATTTCANGTCGACTTGTTCGAGAATCCAGCCTTCGGTTGCAGCGAGCNCGAAGACCAGTCGAAANGACTCGAAACGAGCAACAGGCGAGTGCGTCTCNTTGTAATCNACTCCAGGACGTTGGGAGAAACCTTGCGCAATGAGACGGGACTTGTGGCGAACAGGTATGTCGAGCTGATTTCTTCTTAAGCCTGTATGTCCACTTACAGCCTATCGCATTGTGTCCGTCCGGAAGAGGAATGAGCTCCCACGTTCCNTTATCTTCGAGCGACNTGAACTCCTCTCCCATGCTCCCCATCCACTTCTCTCTCTGCNGGCTCCACATCGCTTCGTGGTAAGTCCTCNGTTCNTCTTCNGTCNCAAAGAGCACGAGATCCNGGCCGTAAACAAGCGAAAGAAGGGCATGTTCGAGTGCTAGGTCGATTTCTTCGCTCTCNGGGTCGTTCTCCTCGCTATCCTCACTCTCAACGGTACGTGTCTCCACTTCCACTTCATCCTCTTCATTATCGGTAATCGCCTCTGCTCCCCCTTCGCGAGCTGCGACTTCNGCTTCGCNTGCGAGACNTCGTGCAAGACGCTGCTCGCGAATCTCGNGATTACGGGCTGTTTGCANGGNGGCNGCAGCGGCCTGTGCATCGGCTCGCTGTTTGATCGCACTCGGTGCAGCGACATGGGTGCTCTGGCATAGTGGAGGGGCAGGAGGGGCGGGAGGGGCGGGCAGCCCGGGTGCGGGCTCGGCCTTGGCTGGTACGTTGCCTACCTCCTCAATTTTCGCTCCCCCTTTTCCTTCAGCCTTAGGTGGCTCCCCCAGCTTCTCGTCTTTCGCCACAATCGGTGCTGGCTGTGCAACGGGGATGTGCGCGGGTGTCTGCGTGCCGTGTTTGACTTTCGGTGCTACTGCGTGGGCGGGCGCAGGTGCAGGTGCGGGCGCGGCCGGTGTTCCTACGGGCACAACAGGCGGGTGACCAGGTATCTCGCGGAGTACTTGGTTTTCGACTCGAGGTGCGAGTGGGAACAGGTGCTCGAAGAATGTCACGTCGCGAGACTTGATGATTCGACGAGTCGGTGCGTGCCAGAGACGGTAGGCAGCATCTTCGTAATACCCGATATGGATGCACTCCACTGATTTCACGTCCCACTTAGTCCGCTTCTGCTTGGGGATCAACGCGAAAGCCTTGCAACCAAGCGCACGCAAGTGCGAAACATTCGGCTTATACCCGTGCCAGACCTCGTACGGGGTTTTGTTCTGCAACGCGGACGTCGGCCCAATATTCTTCAGGTACGTCTGCGTGGTGATAATCTCGGGCCACAGGAAACGGGGAACCCCCGCTTGATGCACGACCGCTATACCACGCTCGACCTCGGTCCGGTTGAGGCGTTCTGCTACGCCGTTCTGTGATGGCGAGTAGGGAGCTGTGAGCTCGAGTGCGATACCTGCTTCCTCCAGGTACGCAATCATCTCCTTTCCAAGGTACTCCCCCCCATTATCGGCTCGCAGGCGCTTTATCGATCGGCCCGTCTGCTTCTCGACAAGCGCGCGGTACTTCTGGAACCGCCCGAACACGTCGCTCTTCGCGCGCATTCGGTACTCGTGACTGTATCGCGAGGCGTCATCCGTGAACGTTACGAAGTAACGTGAGCCATCGTGCGCCTGGGTCTTCATCGGGCCACAGACATCTGTGTGTACCCGCTCGAGCAACTCCTCCGCTCGGTGGTCTGCTTCTTTCGGGAATGTCTTTCGGTGCTGCTTTCCGAGAACACAATCCTCACATCGTGGCGCGGCGGCCTTCGACGTCAACTTTAACCCTTCGACAAGGTTCTGCGAGATTAAGATGTCGAGGCTCGTGTGCCCCATATGGCCATATCGACGATGCCAAAGTGCACGTGTCAACGGCGTCACGGCGAATGAAGCTTCGCGCTGTAGTGGAGGATCTGGTGTCGATGCCGACGATGAGGCGAGATTAGGAGGCGAGTCGAGGTAGTATAGATTGTCAACGAGCGTGCCGATGGCGATCTGTTCGTCGCTTTTGCCATACAGCTTGACACGTCCACCGCCGAAGTATGCACTCCCCCCCGCACGATCTAGCTTGCTGATGCTGAGCAGATTGTGTGCAGCTTCGGGCGCGTGGAGGACATTCGAAAGCGTTATAAGACCTTCGGTGTCGTGCTCATCCCTCACCGTCTTCACCTTGACCGTGCCAACGCCAGGGCTAAGTAGACCGCTGCCGTTCGAGGCTGTGCCTATCAGACGCTCCCGAGGCTTGTAATCCTCGAAGACGTCCTTATCGGAATTGACGTGCGACGTGGTGCCTGTGTCGACAATCCACAATGGTTCAGCGGCGATCGATGCGAGTGATTTCTCAGGGGTTGGGGACGACGAAAAAGTAAGGAGCGACGTCTCGCGACGGCCGCCCGCTGCATTGGCGGACTCCTCTACAGTACGACCTCGCGCTGCATCAGCGGCGCCCTCTCTGTTCTGCGGACAGTCCCACTGGTAGTGCCCCATCCGCTTGCACTTGTGGCATTCGACCTCGGTGCTCGGGCGCATGCGACGACGCCCGGAGGGCCGTGGGCTGTTCTCCTTCCCCTTGTCCTGCCGACCGCCTTTCCCGCTCCCGCTACTATCCGACCGAGAATGCCCCGCCTGAAGCGCGACGTCGCCCGCTAGCGCCGGACTGCCTTCGCGTTCTTCGCGAGCCTTGCGTCGGTTGTAGGAATCGCGGAGACGGCTGATGAGGGCGGAGGAAGTGAGGGTCGTGGTATCGGAGATGGTGTCTACGATGGGCTCGTAGGTAGCATTCAGGGATGAGAGGATGCGGTCGACGAGGATTTGGTCAGTCATCGTGACCTTGAGACTCGTGGCTGTGAAGTAGAGCTCGCGGAGCGTCGTGATGTGCTGCATGAGATCGGTATCCGCGTCCATATTGAGCCCGTAGAACTGCGACGTGATAAGGGCCTTCCCTGTTGCCGACGTTGATTCGAACTGGTCCGTGATCGCCGTCCACATCTCGGCTGCCGTCGATGCGCTGAGCAGAACGCTCATCAGTTCGCTCTCGATGTTGAGGGCGATCTGCGCCTGCGCGTGCGCGTCCTTGTCGGTCCAAGTTGCTGCCAAGCTAGGATCCGCTGGCTTCGTCTCCGTCCCGCTGACGATGCCCCATAGACCCTGCGACGTCAACACAATCTGGATCTTCTTCCTCCAAACACTCCAGTTCCCGTCATTAAGCTTTGGATCAAGGGTGATAATCTTCATATTCGTAGCCATCGTGAATAGCTGAGCTAGACCAGATAAAATTCTGGGCCGGCGAGTGTCCTACTTCGGGTCTAAACGTGACCGTCAGGGCCCATAACCTGTTTCAGGCTAAAGATACGCAGTATCGCTCAGCGCAGGAAGAAAGATGCTGACATTGAATATATACCTAAAGATACGCAGTATCGCTAAGGGCTCGTAAGTCAACGGTAACGCAATACGAGAAAGGGAACCGGCTCACCTCAGCGCAGGAAGAAAGACGCTGAGGTGGGCGGTATGCACGAGGCGCGTACGTGAGGAGCGATACGGAAAAGTCCGTGAAACTGTACATATCATAGCTACACGTTGTATGCTAGTACGAAACCGTCCGTATGGCGTACTGACCCACAACACTCCCCCTCAGATAGCCATAAGTCCTAAATCCATAACAAAAGAAGTGTGCTTAACTCTCGGTAAAGCCTTCGTCATAATATCCGCAACATTCTCCGCTGTCGGAGCATACTCCAACCTAATACTCTTCCTCGCGACGTGTTCCCTAATAAAATGATATTTGATGTCCACATG
>SEOQ01000771.1:0-13324 GCA_004679275.1 Dentipellis fragilis
CTCTATTCTGCCTCTAATGCCTTGTCTAATTAGCAGCAAATTTTCCAAAACGATGTGTTAAACACTTATGTAATTAGAATCTAATTTGCGTCTAATTAGCAGAGTTGCTAATTTGCCTCTAATTTGCTTCAGTGGCGCAAATTTGCTGCTAATTAGAGGGGTGGTTTTTCCTGATGTTTGCTGTTGTATAAACACCTGCTTTATCAACTCGATCTTGTACGGTCAGGCCTAACATCCGTGTCACCGATAGCTTTAGCAAAGGACAGGTGTTTGTAGCCGGAGGTTTGTTCTCGTTACAATGTATTACCTCCCCACCCATTCATTCCTATGTACCCTAGATGCAGGGCATGTGCATAGCGCCACGGGCGGTCAAGGAGCCAACTCCGGCATTATGGATGCGGTATGTTGTCTCGAGTCCTTTCGATGAATTATTCTGACTCCTCGTCTTAGTTCAATCTTGGCTGGAAGCTTGCTCTAGCGTGCAAAGGTGTTGCTTCGCCTAGTCTTCTGGACAGCTACGATGCGGAGCGTCTTCCTGTCATCAAGGAGATGCTCCAGCGGACGACTTCCATTCTGGACCGAACCTTTACCGACCGCAATGGAGCACCTCCTATGCCTGCCTTCGACAAAGAAGTCACGATATCCCCTTGGCAGCGCGCGTCGCAGTATAATCAGCTTGGCGTGCATTACCGCTGGAGCCCGATCGTCGTTGACGAAACCGTCAATGAACTCGAGGCGAAGAATAAAGACAAAGCAGAAGAGCTCACGAAAAGTACTTACGTCGTGGAAGAGGGCGGGCAGCTGCGTGCGGGTGACCCGGGCCCCGGACGCGCCCGGACTCGTGGACGTGGAGACGGGCAGCGTGCGCCGGCTGTTCGACATACTTGGTCCAGACCACCACACTGTCCTCATCTTCAGTGATAGCCAAGTCCCCACGGTGTCGGACGCGCTTGCGCGTTTCCCCCGTGATCTCATTCGCACTGTCATGATTCGGCAGCAAGACGCGAATGCCTCGGAGACAGCGGGATCTGCGGATTTGGTACTGCAGGACAGAGAGGGCCACGCATATGCCGCGTATGGGCCAACGCGCGTCGCGGTTGCGCAGCCTGATGGCGTCGTCGGCGCGCTGGTAGGCGGTGCAGAGGGCGTCGAGAGATATTTTACAGGTGTCTTTACGCTCTGAGGCGTCGCGTGGCAGTTGGACATATGTTATCATGCAGACAACCGTTCAAGCACTCAAGCTCAAGCTATTGATTTTGGCGTCAGGCACAAGTCAATCTCATGCCGGTGGTCCGTGACCAGATCCCTGGTGAGCTATTCCTTTGGGTCGAGTACATTATCTCGTTGCGGCGAGTGCATAAACTGCAAAACAACATGAGCACGTTCCTTGATGCTGACGACCAGGCTATGGAACTATCAGTCGTTTCATCTCGGATATTTTCGCATCCATGTTTCAAGTTTACTTATTCTTGTGTTCATGCCAGGGTCGAGGTTGGTCGGGAAAGGATATTCGATGGGCGCTGCTTATGCAGCTGCAGGAAGCTGACGTGTCCTGACTTCTCGACAATCACCATCTCATCAGCCCTCCCTTGGGAATTTGACCAAAAGGTTCGTTGTCTGTCATCCCACTACATCCTACCCTTCGCATTCAATTAGGCCAGCGCATTCGGGCATAACACTCGTCCTCTCAACCTGCAGCTCATCGGAGCCTCCCAGACGCCCGACTGCGCTTGTTTGTGAGGTCGCCAAGTCTATTCAAAACCCTCCTTTGAGGCCATCGCACAGTCTGATGTTCATACATATCCCTGCAGGGAGTTTGCTAGTATAAGAGCGGCGGGGCGACCGCCTCTTCGCTGCGTTAATCCTCGCAAAGAATAGGATTTCTGTGCGCGTCGTCGAAAGCAATCTGGATTTCCAACCGAGCGGCGCGGGCCTGGCATCATGGTACGACCCTTCATCGGCTCAAACAAATTCAGAGTCGGCACTTTACTGACGAATATGGTAGACCAGCCTCGCACGCTCGAGATCTATCTCGGCGTGCTTGAGGATGTCATCGCATTGTCGCTTTCGACGCCTGCATTCAAGGACCAGAAGGCCGGTAAGGCCATTGAGACATGGCTTATTATGCCTTACCAGGAACCAACGCCCTCGGCGTCACCAGTATGCAATGAGCGTCATGCCACGCTTCTCGGCGGTCCATCTTGTGATTTGTTTGTGTGCGGCGCAACTCGCGTCTGTTGGGCCAGGATGCGGCGTGCCGTATTCTTCGCAAAAAACTTGAAGATTCAAGATGTGGGGATCGAGCGGTCGGTAGATTTGGTAGGCCTCAAGCAGAACAAGGACACCGTCACTACTACTCTCATAAAGAGCTAGGATGGGAAAGAGACGCAAAAGATCATAAAAACTAGATATGTCGTAGGCGCCGATGGCGCCAAGAGTTCGTTATCTCATGAACAAGGCCTTTCCAGCCGTCTCTGATCTGGATCCCTTTTGACAGGTGTCACACGTGAATTAATGAACCTCGCGTTCCTGGGGGAAACGCGCGATTCCGTCTATTCAATCGTCGGAGACATCGAGGCGTACAGTCTGGGTCGTGATGTCTGTCTTCCTTATCGTCCGCTCTAATTGCGACTTACGCGTGTCTTCTGCAGCACTGGCACAAGTTTGAGAAGAACCCTGAAGAAGCGTACGGTTATGTTCACCGGTGATTGACTCAGCAGATGGACACGTTAGTGCACACAGTGTCATGCTTCGTCCAACGGATCGCACTGCAACTGAGAATGTCCAGTTCCTCATAGTCTGCGACACAATGTCAATTATGTGAGGGCGTTGGAGGGCCATGACTTTCTGGGGTAACACGTTTATGACTCTTGCAGAATCCCCGAGTTGAAGATCGGCAGGATCGAGGCTATCGCGGATTATAGGTCTGTTCTTGAAAGTCCCTTCGATAATCGAGGTCCAATGCTGACTACGTTCGCTTGACCAGGCCGAACATCCGTGTAGTCAAAACGTTTATGCGATGTTGCATTTTGGAAGCTGGAGGTATGTCATTTTCCTCCAGGAAAAGATTGTCTACATACGATACATCAGATGCGGCCCACGTCCACAGCGTGACAGGCAGCCAAGAAATGAAATGAATTCCAGTAACGTCGATGTCGTACGTTCATTGACCTCCGCCTCTTTGCTCCACTTACGTTGTCCAACGTTTCTTCATCATAGTTCAACTTCAGCTGGAAGCTGACGCTTGCTTGTAAAGCCTCGCCTCGCCTGTGCTCCTCGATAACCAAGCCGCGGAGCGCCTGTCCGTCAATAAGGAAATGGTCCAGCGCAAGACAGCCTTGCTCACCAGAACGTTCGATGAAACCAGGAAGGCCGCAGACCATTCCTCTTGGAAGCGTTTGTCGCAATCGAATCAACTCGATGTACATTACCGCTAGAGGCCGATCGCGGTGGATGATTATATAGCGACTCTCGATATAGACAAGGCAAAACAACTTAATGCTGGCACCCATGTGGTCGAGGGGCCGCAAGCGGGAGATCGCGCTCCCGATGCTCCAGAGCTCGTGGATACAAAAAAGGTACTGTCCGGAGGCTGTTTGATGTGTTTGGTGTAGACCACCATACTGTGTTGGCGTTCGGGTCGGCTACCCAGTACGCGGCGTCCGTTCTCGCGCCGCTTGTGTGCTCCCCCGATGGCTTAGTCCAACGTGCCGTCGTGCGGCCACAGGGCTCGAGCGCACCCGCGGAAGGTGCGGCTCTGATGCTGGAGGATAAGGCGGGCAACGTGTACGTGGCATACGAGTCTACCAGTGTTTCAATCGTGCGCCCAGACGGGGTTATTGGAACACTCGTGCCGGAGGGTGTGTTGCGGCGGGGGTTGAGAGATATCTTGTTGGTAAAAATTTCGCCATAAATTGTTGATAAATTCTCTCAGTGAGACCTCGACTTCCGATTCCTCAGGCATATAGTAGTATTTACAGCATTGTTGCATAGCTGAAGTCAGACGACGTAGATTATTGCTAGGTTACTTTCAGCACGGATTGTTGTAATGGACAAATATAATGGGGACATCACGTGGGAAGAACTCGCAGGTGTCAAGCATAGTGTCAGAGGACTGACGAATAATTGTTTCCGAGATGTCCGACGGTGCCGCCACCGGCCTTGACAGTAGCTGCCACCACAGCTTCGTATACTATCCTGTGACTGGCATGCCATCTATCATTGTCCATTGCTCGTAGCTTCCTTTGGTCAGTGCCCAAGTCGATTTCGCCTTTCCCGAAGGAATAATCACGAGGTCTGCATGTGGGATGTCTTATTGAGGTATTCGTAAGTCAAATTCTGGCAGAGACGATGGACTCTAACGTCGTATTTTCCCCAGTTGTGACAACGCAGGTCCATCTGCCCATCTTTCAGCCTTGAAACACGGCGCTGTTTCACTTAATTCATCAATCTACAATGGGCCGAGTCGAAGCCCTGCATGAGGCGACCCTGCCTGCAATGTCACGGTCGCCCTCTGCACGCCTATTTTTAACGATGCGTCGTATATGCCTCAACACCTTTGACTGTAATGGCCTCCGCAGAGGCTCTACACGTCATGCTGTTTATTCGCAAATCGTCCCACTCCGCATGGGATTCGATGTTGCAGGCACATCCGCTGTCGGACACACTTCAGCGTCACTATAGGACGTGTGGACTTCACATCCTCTTACCCAGTTCCGATTTCAAGTTCTGAAACCGAAATGTAGATGGATGTTCTTGTCGGCGTATGTTCACTATTTACCGCATGCATACAAGGTAATAAGTTAACTATAGGAACCTACGTCGCGCTCACTTCTCAAATAGCGTATCCCTAATTTTCAAGTCAATATCCTAACCTGTCGGCGCTTACTTATCGGGAGTTATGTCGGAAGCCTCCGGCCAAAGCTTCTGTAACGGCACTTCCCTGTCAACGTGGCATTGCTGTCTTCTCCCGGTACGCTCTTGCCGACGTAAGACAGCCTGATACCAATGGCGTCCTATATACTCCTCCGGTTGAGGACTTCCTCCGCCTCGAAGGACGCTTGGGTTGAATGACCGCAAATGAGTGTGTAGACTCGCTCTCGCCATAAAAGGTACAGTAACTAGTGTGTTTGTTCTGTTTCATTTGCATCTCACCTTATCAGTAATATGTTGAACAGACATTCGATAAGCATGCTGGCTCTCGTGCTCCGACGGCATCGGTGTCGGACGCTCCTGTGGAGCGCTGCGTTCTCAATGCGGCGTATCGACCTGTCGAATTTTTCCTCACCATCGCAGCGATGGCAGTGATTCTGTCACTAACGTAAGGTCGACTGTATATCGACGTGCTCCTGACCATGCGTTACATCATGAGGCACGACGTTAGACTGTAAGCAGAGGGAGGGGGATCCAGTTGTGTCGTCGTAATGGTGGAGCGCCAGGTTCACATTTCGGTGTGTCTAAAGCGGTCGCTCGGAACACCCAGATACGGTCTCATGATCCATTGCAGTGCTTCGAATACAGCTGACGGCAAAGGTACTTCCGGCTTATCCAAGGGTTCACTCATAGAACAGGGGGCAGTCAATTCGCATAAAAGGACCGGTCTTGTTCCCGTCGCACATCGTTCGCCAAGGATTTGCGCTCTCCATCCTTACCATGTCCTCCACCAGCGTCGATGTTTTAATTGTGTGTGCTGGTCCTCTCTTTTGTGTTAGATATTCTCATACCTCCGATTATAGGTTGGCTCTGGCCCTACCGGCCTTGTCACGGCTTTGACTCTCGCTCAGAATGGGGTTTCGGTTCGCGTCGTCGAGAAACTTCCCTATTTCCCCAGAGGTCAGCGTGGATCAGGCATTATGGTACGCGATGCTTGTGTCCTTCGTACAGACGTCGGCTGATATGCGGCTCCTTAGCCAAGAACGCTGGAGGTTTATCAGTTTCTTGGATGCCTGGAGGACGTAAAGACGGTCGGAATCCCCCCAGTGGAGTACTTGCAATGGGTGGATGGGAAGCCTGCCCAAACGATGCCTGTCATGGTCTACGAGGAACCTACACCGGCGATTCCCGAAGTACGTCCCGCCATACGTTCGTTCGACTAAAGGTCTGATAGCAATATTCGCACGCAGCGTAACTACTGGTTGTTAGGACAAGACGCCGCATGTCGCATTCTCCGTGATCATTTGAAGATGTATGGCGTAGAAGTGGAAGTTGCGACGCAATTGGTCAGCTTAGATCAGACCGATGAACAAGTCGTCGGACGTGTCGTGAAGAGCACTCTCGGCGAAGAAATAGAGGAGGAAATTACAGCGAAGTATGTCGTTGGCGCTGATGGTGCTAAAGGTGAGTAGCCGAGGAACGTAGATGAAGGCCATGCTGAAAGCTGTACGAAATAGGTGTCGTTCGCAAACTTCTGGGTTTGACGTTCCTCGGAGAGACTCGAGATGCTGTCCGCGTCCTTATCGGGGACATTGAGGCGTGGGGATTGGATCACCGCGTTCGTTTCGATGCCTCCTCTACGAACTACGATTACTGACACACCCTTGCCTACAGCACTGGCATAAGTTTGGAGATGCCCCTCAGGATGGGTGCGCCTTTCTACAATCCCATGTGATATTTTTCTCTGAACAGGACTCTGTGTGCCGCTCAGCTTCATGTTACGTCCATCAGACCGTGGCGACGAAAACATTTTTTTCCTGGCGTGCTTTGGACCCAACCTCGACTATGTCCGGGCTCTCACGGATCACGACTATCTTAGAGAATTCATGTACAATCTTTCCCATTTACCCGACCTGAAACTGGGAAAGGTGGAGAGCGTAGGGGATTACAGGTAGATCTTCCCCCTTTGGTAGAAATTTCGGGTCCCTGATGCTGATACGCCTGGCCAGGCCGAGCATCCGGCTCGCGAACTCCTTCCGAAAGGGAAGAGCTTTCATCGCTGGAGGTGTGTAACATAATCGTATTTCTCCTCCGATCTTTCCAACGAAGGTCTATAGATGCGGCCCATGTGCACAGCGTGACGGGTGGCCAAGGCATGAATTCAAGCATCATGGACGCTGTACGTATGCCTATCGACCTCCATTCCACGCAGCTTACTGACCTTGACTCTTGGTAGTTTAACCTCGGCTGGAAACTTGCCCTGGCTTGCAAAGGCCTGGCTTCGCCGATTCTCTTGGACACCTACGACACCGAACGCGTGCCTGTCATCAAAGAAATGCTCGAACGGACCACCGCGATCCTGAACAGTACCTACGCGAAGGAAAAGCCTACCAAGGTTTCGCCCTGGCTGCGACCTACGCAGCTGAAGCAACTCGGCGTGCATTACCGCTGGAGTCCGATTGTACTTGATGAACAGGTCGACGAGCTCGGGACTACTGACAAGGACAAGGCCCGGCAAGAAACGGCAAGCACTTACGTTGTAGAAGACGGCGACAGGTTGCACGCAGGTGACAGAGCCCCGGATGCTCCCGGGCTTATTGACATCAAGTCGGAGGACGCAAGACGACTCTTCGAAATATACCGACCAGAGTATCATACCGTCCTTATTTTCTCAGCGAGCGACGGTACAACGGTCGACGCCGTGCTCGCAGCGCTTGAGCACTATCCAAAGGGCTTGATTCGCTCTGCGGTGATTCGGCCTCAAAGGTCCACAGTGCCAGCGAAGGGAGCCGATCTAGTCCTGCAGGACAAGGAGACATACGCGTACAACGAATATGGGATGAAGCAGGATTCGACTGGAGTGGCTGTGGTACGACCGGACGGTATCATTGGAGCTTTGGTTGGAGGTGCACCGGGCATCAAGAAGTATTTCTCTGGGATTTTTTCGGCGTAATTTTTAGTCGTGATAGTTTGTCATAATGTTACCATATTTCTGCTTTGGGTCCTGGTAATTTATCGCCTCTTGACTATAGTCAGAAAATACGGTCGCAGCAAGGGAGGTCCGCCGCAGGCGGGCCGAAAAATGGACCAAAGGGGGGTCGTCGGACGGCCTCACGGAAGCCTTCTAGGGATATCCGCAGCGGCGTAATAGCATTAAGGTTAGGGTTAGTCAGATCTGCCGCTTGGGGCGAGATCAGAACGGTGAGGCACGTGACCCAAAACGGTCGCACTCGGTCGCACTCGGTCGACGGTTCCCTTTTGGGACCGCCCTTGCTGTGACGGTGTAGCCCTTGACTAGACTCAGCTTGTAGTCACGAGTCCATACTTCGAAGCCTCCGAGAGACAAAGCTTGGACGAATCACAGTAACATACTGTGACACATTGTTTGGGCATATTTGGTCCTATCTCAATATTCCCATAGGTGACCGTTGTCAGGCTAACTTACTAGTGACTCCTCCACCAGCGACTCGAGACTGACATTGCCGAACATCCGAGACCTTTTTATTTCTGGTACAACGACACTCAATCCATCATTTCTGCCGTCTCTGAGTCCGTTTCTATATTCCATCGTTAAGAAGTTCCCATACAATTCCCATATATCTCGCACCTGTGATTCAAGAGAACGCGATGGTACATGCAACACTGCAAATCTCTTCATCAATTGGTCGATCTTCCATCCACACCATTTTTTTTGACTGTGACTTATGGAAGCTTAGACCATCCATCATCCAGGCTGTCCCGTGATGCATCGGGAAATCCGTGTCACTGTATGCGTTCATTGACGACCGTATCGTCTACTCGGGCCCCAATTCGTCAACAATCCCTAGGCGCCGCGCGCACGCAGCATATGCTACTGAGGGTCATGAAGACCGAGACGTCCGACGTTACTACCCAGCTGCGCGGAGAGCTAATGTCTCACCGGCTCAATTCGTCAATCCTGGCGTCGCAGAGGCTGTGTATGTCGCAAGGTTCGGACTAAGGAAGCGCCCGTGCCTTGCAAATTGGTTATTGGGTACTAGTAAGTGTGATCTAACGCACGCGTGCTCACAGGGACGCCAGCTTCACTGTGATGGTATACTCGCTGCCAATGCAGAGTTCCTCATGCGGTGCTCCTACTGTTTGCTTACTGTGGCCAGTAATTCGCGTTCATTCCGGTCTAGGGGGCGACTGGCGGTCAACCATGATGGACTGTGGGACGTCGTACTTTCTTGCTTAACCTAACCTGCGTAGGTGCTGACATGCCTCGTATTTCATAGGCATCTTTCATCTCTTCTCCGCAACAAGCTAGGTTGCGATGACTCTACCACGTGTATCTTCACTGGAACTGGAAGCAACGAACAATGATCACATTCTCATTAGAGTAACGACAGGTGGAATCACTCGGTCACGAAGTGGTGTCTCCCGTGGCCGCGGCACACGATTGTGAACCACGTCCTTGTTTCCTCAACAGACCTTAGATGGCTGGCCCAAGGTAAATTCGTCCTATGCAGAATTTCCGACTGATCTTAATTCAAATTTCAGCCAATCATCTTGGCGGACGAGGGCTCAATACCAGATATTAGAATCGAGAAATCACTGCAGTAGGAGATGCATGGTGAATGTCTTCGCTTCACCATCACTGAGGCGCCCTCTGCAGTATAAAGGGGCAACCTGCTCACCGCTGTCTTCAGTAGCACGATTGACCCGGTTGCCCAAGTCCCATTCCTTCATTCCAAGCAATCTCTTTTCCACTTTATCCTCCACCAAGATGCGTTTCACCCTCTTCGTATACGTCTCCCTCGCTTTGGCGGGTATGATGGCGAACGCCGCACCCATCGCTCAGGTACGTCTTCCGAGCATCTTAGTATTATACGGTGTTGAGCAACTTCACTATGCATAGGATCCCACTCTGGATGCACGTAAATCTTCGTTGAAGCATCATATCGCGAAGCCTGCACCTGCACCTCTTCGCCTAAGGCCATCACCCGTGCTAGCAAAGCCCGCACCGAAGCCTACCCTTGCGCCCGCAAATCCTCTGCCAGCACTGGCGAAGCCTCAGCCAGCGCATGTAAAGGCGACGAAGGTTCTGCCAGCAGCCGTGAAGACCGTAGCGCCTGCGATAGTTCGGCCGGCACCCGTCAAGGTTCAGCCGCCCTGTGCAGGCAACAGCATCTGTGAAAATTCGGCCAGCGCCGGTGGTAAAGCCTAAGCCAGTACCGGTGCAGGAAACGGCACCTGCGAGGCGACCAGTGCCTTTGGCAAAAATACCTCCAGTCCGCCCCCACTGCCACCGTCAAGCCCTTCGTCCGTCCTCCCACTGCGAGTCGCAAGTAAAGTCGTTGGGCCTGCCGCCCTGCCGCTGACGCGACTTCGGTGAGTCCGTAGTGCACAACTCTGTCGTGAGTAGATGTTGACGGGCCTTTCTTGAAGGCACCACTCATATGGGCAACACACGGATAATCCCACGTCACGACAACACGCCCTTCCCCTGTGTCCGCATCTCGCCGAGCTACCAAGTATGGAGAGCACATCTCGACGGATATGTCTTCTTTATTGCTATTGAACAGAGCTGTCTTTGTTAACGGTTCTCCTTGCCCATAAGAAACGACGGTTGCCAATTCGTGCGTCTCATCTAAAACAATATATTAATTATATGCCCAGGGATCCGCCCACGTCAGATAAGATGACAGCTAAGAAGACATGCGGCGTATCCCTATCTAGCCAGGACCTCGGATTCAACGATGGTATACGTATTATTCTCCGTTCGTAACCCTACAAATGTTGATCGCACAGGCCACGCATGATTTACCGGGACATGGACTTTGTTTCGTGGTGTGCATTTCACCATGACGTCGGCGAAGTGCAACGCGATTATGTGGTTCATGAGCAACCTTCCAATAGCACGCGGCGCTGTCGCCCACGAGGAGAAATTTTCGAGAACGTTGACTGGTATGTAAGAATCATACTGTATTTCATCAGTGCGCTGCAATTCTCATCGGCACCTTTGTAGAGTACATTCATTCGGAGGATCTGAAGGGCGGCAAGGGATGAGTGCTAAGCGCATCGCAGCAGTGTAAGTCAAGTAAACGAATCCATACAGTACGCAACACGTCATCCTGACTGGACAGATCCATGAGAATTTTTGGCCTTCGGCCCACCCAAAAATACACATACTCAGCTGTCCGCAAGTATCCAGGCTGACGCAATGATCGCCGCGGCGGCGGCGAAGGAAGACCCACTCTGCAAACCGTGGAAGGCCACATGGTCGAAGAAGCACCATCCTCAGCTCGCACAGTACAACCACAAGGCTGACCGATCTTGGATGCCTCGGTAGGTCGATCAGGTACAGCGTCATGACACTCAGTCGGACCCTAATGCCGCAGCTGCCAGACGACTTCGAATACGCCGGTACCTGTGCCGCCGACGGAGAAAGCAGCTTGATTCGGGATCGACAGTCTTCGACGACGTGTCAGATGGGGGCCCCACGCCCGCATCCCAGACTTCCCCACCAGGCAACAGCGTAACATGTCGCACTTTTGTGGGCCAATGAGTTCCCAGGCGCACTTCTTCCATGTTGTCTGAGATTATGGAGGAATTAGTTATAAACCGCAGCATGGTCCCTCAACGCGGGATGAGACCAACCTTCGCATTTGACCATGTTGAACTCCAGCCTCCTGAAGCTCGGCCTCCTGGCCCTCGGACACGCATCTTACCACGTCACCGTAACGCCCCCGAACGCACCGCCAAAGGGCTCTGAGAAAGCTCGATTCGGGGGAGACGTGCTCGCGCGCAAGGTCGTGCTGAAGGCCATCGTTCCCATCGAGGTGATTAGCATCGTTTGCTCCAGTTCATGAAATGCAGAACTTAAAAAGTGCTTACGGTTCATTTGGCAGCTCGGCCTGCTGATTCCGACGCTGTACCAGGCGGCCACGACCCTCGCTCTACTACCCCCCTCTGACCTCATTTACTCATCCTCCGCCACCCAGCATTTCAACTCTCTTCCCAAACCCTTCCTCGCGGGCATCGTCCTCCAGCTCCTTGCCGGAATCATCCGCCTTAGCTGCTACCGCGCCCTCGGTCGCCTCTTCACCTTCGAACTTTCCATCCGCACGGAACACAAGTTGGTTACAAGCGGACCTTACAGCATTGTGAGACATCCGAGTTATGTCGGCACGTTCTGCGCACAGACTGGCATGCTCCTCTGCACGTTCGGGCCTGGAGGGTGGCTGTACGAGGCAGGGTGGATGTCGAGTGGTGTCATGCGGACCGCAGCGGTCATGCTCGGCACGTGGGTGGTGTACTTGCTGACGGGAATGGTGAGGCGAACGAGCAGCGAGGATCGGATGCTGAAGCGCGAGTTTGGGAAGGAATGGGATATGTGGGCGAGGAGGGTCCCATACAAAATGATACCGGGGGTGTTCTAGACGAGTACATCTGCAAAGACGTCATTTAGAATATGAAGGTACAATTCTGATGTCTGTACGGACTTCAAGGACATCAAATGTGTAGAAAACCTATATGGGGGATCATCGATTAGGCTTCATGAGGAAACAACTCGGATACATACTAGTAGTGAGAAATCCGAAGACTTCAAATAACAGGGTTAGGGTCTTCAAGCATCCCCTGTTGACCTTCCCCGACAACTTCATGCATTATTTTGGTAGAATTAAAACTAGTAAAACAATCCTGGCGAAGTCCCACCTCCGAAAAGCAGTTGATAGGTGTACATATGTTGTAGAGCGTGAAATTCAGGCATTCAGATCAATCAGATCATGGGTCCTTTCTTTGGTAGAAACATAAGTTGAGCCTAATGTAAACGGCGCGGGAATCTCTTTCCCAAATTAATTAATTAATTTGGTCCCGGTCAATCCCACAGGTATAGCACAACCGCCACATTACTTGGTGTTATTTGTCCCCATCGTAAAGCTAGTAAGCGCGCATCTCCTTACTACCCCTCGAACAACACCGACTTTGAATGGCAGCGGCACGACGTTCCTCCTGCCTTTCATGACACTTGGTCCGGACGAGCATTTGCCTTCGACATTCGAGATTCGCGTCTCCTCCTTCAACACCCTCGCCTGCAATGCCCCTGCATAGGCTGTCGCCGCGTCATTGGGGTACTGTAACCATTTTGGAGCAACCGGCATTCTATATCGTTCAGTCGAGCAACGAACATAGCTTTGCTGTGCAATTCGAACATTCCTGCATCTGACCTCTGGCAATACCCACCGGGAATACGCTCCCAAAATGGCTTCGTGGCTTGTGATGCATCATGGAGTGGACGGGAGTCTGGGGAAGGAGGCTTGATCATGCGATGACCGCTGTGTAGTAGAAGGATGGGGTGTCCGGAGGGAGGCTTTGAGCAAAGCAGGTAAGTATTGGTTGTATCGGAATCGCCGTTCTGAGTAACCAGGAATGCGTAGTCATTTTCGACAATCACTACAGACGGTCAATCGATCTAGTTTCCGTGTAT
>SEOQ01000772.1:0-13322 GCA_004679275.1 Dentipellis fragilis
GTTGTGTGGGCGGTCATTGCGTGGTGGCACTCTGCGTAGAGGCCGTCTGCATAGCCGCTGTTGGGCTGTTGGGCTGTGGCCGATGTAAGATCGGTGTAGAGAGGCGTATAACATTGACTATCATATTTAGATCGGGGCGAACTTTGTTTTGTTTGTTTCATGTACTCTCGTCGGGGACTAGCTATGGGTATGGGGCTGGAGGACCTTCGTATGCACAGGACCTTATTCGTAGGATAATTGTGCGTCTTAATATCTCGTCCATTCCAGAGCTAAGGCAAGCAACATTATAATATCGAATCACTGTCATTCGGCAGTACCTTATTACTCGCCTGAGGGAGGCATACGCTGTAAATACATACCGTTGTGCGTCACGTGGGAGACCATAACTTGTCCTCGAGCGTCAAACTTTTGAAACTTCTATCATACGCACTGCCATCTGACTCGTCCGCCTGCGTTGCTACAGCGGCAGCAACTCACTTGTTGCCATTCGATCTGGTCTACTCAGAAGTAGTGCAAGTAGTGCTGTAATACGGTGTCGTGGGCATAGCTACTCACGAGACCAAGCAGTCGACATCGTACGTTCCTGTCATAAATTCGTCGTGTCGAGAAATACTGAAACGTGAATAACCAATCATGATACAGTCTCAATCTAAACCCACGATCTGCATCTTCAACGCTGTGGAGTCTGTAGATATGTCTGGGTAAGTAGGTGATAGCGCCTCATCACGACGATCTCTGAATCTCTCGCGGTCAGTTCGATTTCTGAGCACGCAGCTGGCAGCCGCGATGCTTCACATTCAATTGACATCGGAGTCTCGCACATTCAAGAGGAAACGAGTAGAAAATGAGATCCGGTCACTCTTTCCATGCCTGAATATGCTCTCTCCCATCTCCTACCTACCCGATGAACTCCTCCTCTACATATTTTCGCTTCTAGTGCCTAGAATATCCAGCTTGGATCCCTTTTCGCCCAGGTTAATGGATTCATTTCAATCCTGGAAGGTGCGCCAGGCGTGGATGACGGTGCTGCACGTGCTACAAGTGTGCCAACATTGGCGAAGGGTCGCGCTTGCGAGTGCATCCCTCTGGACGACTGTTGACTTCCACGTCAGGCCTTTCTGGACAGACTTCACCCTCGCACATTCACAGGCAGCCCCTCTCCAAATCATGACCAATCACGTCCATCATTTTGGCGAACGCGATATGGACCGAGTTTCCTCCAACCTGCATCGCATCGATGCTATTTGTATATATCCTGACCCATCGTCTGCGGAACAATTGTTCTCAAGGCTGGCTGGTTCTGCCCCGCTTCTGCACACACTTTGGCTCGGAACTTTTGGAGGGATAATGACAGCTCCTCCATTTCTTCGAACAGAAGTATTCAGCCGTGCCAATGCGCCAAGGCTAAAAGACGTGGCCCTGGCCAACTTTGTCATCTCTTGGACTCCTTCATTCTTCACCCACTTGACTAGGCTCACCTTCTGCCACCCAAACCTGAACTTTTATCCGCGGAGAGTTCAACGTACCCACGAAGGACTATTGCTCCGCCCATCCTTGACGGAACTCCTGGATATCTTCGAGGAGATGTCTCTCATCGAGGACCTTACACTTCTATGGGTTCTTCCGACGGATGCGTCGCCCAGGAGCAATCCACGCCTAGTTCACCTTCCTCGCTTGTCTTCCCTCTGTCTCGCCGGGACTCCGGAAGAAATATCGACCTGCGTGCACCATATCGAATGTCCAACCTCACATTTCACCGCATTGTTTACTCCCATGATATGGGATGCAGACCTCGCCCAGCAATGTGGACACCTTTCCGACTGTATCAAACATCACATGTCCTACTCGGGTCCCAAACTGCCACTCATCGATGAAGTTACCATCTTCATAGGCGTAGATGATCTCCAGCTCGTTGCCGCTGACAGCCATTGCCCAAAGAACCAGGTCGATTTCACCGTTATGTCTGACGACACGGAGAAGCGAAACAATCTGTTCCAGGAGAGGATGAGCATCTTGAACCTCCATTCAGTTGCTCTCTCTCGTCTGTCCATCAATTTAAAAGCAGATCCAGCTCGTAACAGGAGCGGGGTGACTTATTGGGACCTCCTATTCAAGCAGGGCTGCCTCCGACACGCGCAACATCTAGAGCTCAATGGCACCGAGTTATTTTCCTACTTGGCGCAGCCATCGAGGCTCACTATGCGTTCACGGATATTGGACACCTTTCCGGATATCAGAACTATCGCTATCTGTGATGTGGAATTAGGTGGCCCATTCCCCGAGGTGAATAATCCTTCTGCGGTAAAGACCCGCATGGATGTGCGCGAGTCGCTGCACAAGTTACTGCAGGGTTCCCCGATCCGTAGGCTCGCATTCAGAAACTGCTCTGGTGCGACGACACCTTGGTTGCAATCCCTGCTCGGAGAGTTCCCGGATATTATTCAGTGGGATGGTGATACAGAAGCAGCGTGTATAGTCGAGACGGAAGGCTTGAACTGATGAAGGCCAAGAAAGGTTTGTGTATTTGTTTTGTTGTGCGCTTCGTTTCTCCTGAACCCCCAGTCGTATTCCACAGTGATATCAAAACCGTTAGTATAAGCACTAGTCTCGTCATTGCGCTGAGTCTACGCGTGTGTAGGTAGGGTGCGATAAGTTATCTAAATAGCCATCTGCATATTACAGGGCGAGCTACACTTTGCCTATTACGCGAGTCAATCGTATATGTCGTCGTTATTGAGGCATGATCTACACAAAACACACAACGCAGCTTGTGAAGGATCATGATAGTGTTCAGATATTACGCGCCTCGGGAATTCGTATCGTCATGACGCAGGGACGGGGTAGTCGTTTCGAGCAAGGTCCGACAGCCAAAACGGAAGACGCGTAACAGTATAGCTTGCGATCCCAAGCACTAGCACAAGAAATACACATGTCAGCCATTCAAATCCGCAATACAGACCCAAAGCGTGCACTCACAGAATCCAGATAGCTTCTCTGTTGGCGAGTGGAAGTACACGCTAGTGATCCAATTCGCAAACATCCAGAGCGCCATCAACGCGCCTGTAAGACCCACAGCAACTCTATGTGCAGGTGTCCACGCCTGCGTCCTGCGGAACGACGCAGAAAGTTGGTCTGCGAGGAAGAGCGTCCCGAGGGTGAGGAGAAAGACGTGGCCCGAGACATCGTGCCCGCGACGCAAACGAGGCACCGCCGCCCAGCCGCCCTCAATCAGCAAAGGGGTTGGGAAGAGCTGTGCGTGTGACAAGGCAGAGACGCGGGTCTTGTTGAAGCAGTATTCCGACGGCACGGGCACGTACGCGCCTGAGGGGAGGTGAAGAACGCATTGGCCGCCGGAGCTTACGATGACGCGTTCCAGGAGCGCGGGTCCGAAGAACCACGTCGTGAATCCTAGCCATGCGCAGGTCGCAAGGACATATTGCAGGGTGCGTTGCAAACGTCTCGAGTGGGTCGGGGAGGTGAAGATGTGGATGAGAAACACTGCGCTCGTCCATGCCCAGGTGCGCTTGATGAAGACGACATTGAGCGGGTTCGCTTTCGAGGCGAAGTAGTGCGTCGCATGTAGAGGGTGTGGAAGGGCGGTGAGAAGTGGATTGGACGTGTCGAGGTAGGTGTTATGCCTGATGGAATAGAGGGTTCCGAGGAAAATGGCGAGGAACGTGAGGGCGAGCGCGGCTTGACGAATGTCAGGCATCTCTTTACTCGATAATATCGTACACAGGCCTGATTGATATCGAAGATAATGTTAGAGATGTATATAAGGTCCAACGTTTTACAGATACGCACCTAATAGAAACACTCTTAGTTGCTGAAGGATGAGAAGTGTTAGGTCGAGGAGAACACGCTCCGAGTCGTCATTGCGGAGGCCTCACGTACGCAGGATGCCGTAAGCACCCTAGCACACCGTTCTAGTAGCCGTGAGCATAACATGGAACAGAAGATATTCCGTGCGGACGACTGTAGTCCCACTGAAGCATAGACCTTAGACTATCAGTAAGGAAGCCCTGAGCTTATCGGCGGAGAAAACAGACAGTTTTCTAACTTTCGATTGAATACTCCAACTTCATTCAAGTTACAAGCTGCAGCCAACGACATCCGGGCTCCAAGTCGAATCAAATAGCAAACATATGATTACGATACCGTAGAGTGCATGAACAAGCTTTGACAAAACATGCGATGTCAGGAACGAGATCAATCGAACAGCTTGGCATTCGAATCCTTCGAATCCTTTCCGCCCTCCTTATTGGTATTCTTCGTATCCGAAGAGCTGGAAGTGCCCCAGAATCTTGTGTCAAAATATTAGTACTCTTCCATGATATGAAGGACAGGAAAAATAACAAACGCACCCCCCAACTTTGTTCATGAAGGATTCAGCACTCTGCCCTAGCGCCTTCGCCTCTTCTGAGGCATAATTCACGCCCTCCTCGATAATCTCCTCTGCTCTGCCAAGCACGGAGGTAGATTGGGTCACGTCTGTGCCAATGATAGTCGAATCCCTGCCCTGAGCACGTCCGATTAAAGGGACCAGTGAATCATGTCTATGGAGGACACTAGACGACATACCGGATCCTTCCTGGCGACGCCCTGGGCGGTTTGAGAGGCACTCGAATCCTTGGATTCGTTCTCTTTACCGCGTGCTGCTTTCTGATCAGGATGGTTAGGCATTGGTGCAACTTGTATGGAGCAACCCTACCAGCGAGCCTTTATAGCTTTGGAGGAACGGTCCCTCGAAAGGTACAGGAAGACTCAGGATGCATGGAACCGTGTTCACCTGCGCGCCATGCTACTGCAATAAGCGACGAACCGAGTAGAAGAGCTTTGAGAACGGATGCGCCAGGCACGTAGCACACAGGTGAATACATGGAATCGTGCTTTCGTGTGTTAATCGCGACGAGGAATGCGGAAAGTCAGGACCACATTCTGCTTTGCAGCGATGGCTCCTCGGAACACTTCGGAGACGGGCTTGAAGCGATGAATGAAGGTGCACCTGATGATGAGATCCTACCTTCCTGGCTTCGTGCACTAGAGAACAGGCACAATGCCTTGGGTAGATCTAAGAGATGGGATACGTGCAGCCTGGAATGAAGAGGTGTGCACGACTTCATTCTATGCGTGCGCTCTGTACTGTTATAAAAGATGTTTAGGGTTCCGCAGCATCACGAACATTAGAAAAGACGAGTAAGGGCATGCTTACCATGCAAGAGCTCGATGACAACAATCCTGCTGCGTCTAGGTAGCGGTACTTGCTGTACATGTTCCCCTCAAGCTTCGATCCTTCGGCGAGGTGGCAGATTTACTACGAGAAGCTTATACTCATGGATGAGTGCAGCTATACCTGTAGGGTTGCGAGAGATGTGGCCATCAATTTCCCTATATAAAAGATCTTTTGACGTCTGCGCATGTAGAAGCGAACGTTGAATACGTTGAAAGGTTGAAAGTAAGAAGCTGAAGACCGTCAACGGCTTCCATACCAAGTCGGGAATTGCCGGCCCGGGATTCAGAGACGAGGCCGCCGCGGCGCTCTGCCAGTGAACCAAATGTTCGCTCAGCTTACCACGGCTCTCCAGTGGCTCTCCAGCCATCTGCCAGCGGGTCATTTTGGTGAAGGTAAAGTACGTTGACCGTATGTGCTCATGAAAGTAGGATACTGATGCAGATACATGGCTCTCGTTTACTCTTATAGGTTTCGAGCTCGCCTCCAAGCTCGTTACAGTCAATGGTATGGAAGTGGTACAAACACCTTCGTAGGTCCAATATTCTAGCAAGTCATGCATACATATCGTGATGACAAGTTAAATTACTCACCCAGACGTAGCATTGACGACGTGGACATAGCTCATGACGAAAGTATCCGGCCGACTGTGAATTTTGCTGAGTCCTTGCATCTGTGTCGCAGTATCTAGGAATCTCCGAACCCTTCTTCCCCGGTTCTTGGGACGGTTTTAGTTAAATTTGCATGAGGCTCAGCGACTGGTCGGCGGAGGTCGCTGATAGGTACGACCCCAAGCGTGCTGCGCAATCCTGTCGAAATCTCATCGTTTTGTTTTACTCTCGCAGTTTCTTTCTCTCAGACGAGACACCGGCAGCGTTAACCACGTAGCATGCCACTCGTGCCTCGATATCAACAGAAACTCATCTGGCCGCTGGGACGCGATTGCGATGCACGGTATGGTGAGCAGCGCAGTGATACTACAGTAGAGGTCGGTCCCGTGGCCGAGCGGCCGAGATCCATTTTTCCGTCATATGCTGAAACGCGCACCATCTCACCTCGCGCCTCGCGACAACAACCCAACCCTGCTGCGATTGGACCTGTGCTGTGACCAGTAGAGTCTGCGGTCCGCGCACGGCAGCTCCATACATACCATGCCGGTGCCCACGAATGCATGTAGTGTCGATACTCGGTCGGAGGCATTGCACTCCGTGTTTACAAACCCGGATCGTGATCGGCGTTGGTGCGATGTTACGCAAACGTTACGGTAAGTCTCTTTCGTTGTTCACAAAATTCTCTGCCTCGATATTGCTGATCCGTAAGGCTCGGACCACAGTACACACTATCCACTCTAAACCCATCCATGTCCAAATAACCCGTTCTTCGAGCTCGCGACGCTGTCTCCTTGAGCGACTACACCAGACATGTAGCAGTACTCTCTGCATACCAACGAGTACTCGCACCTACTCACTAACATTCGTGATCGCGCATTGCGGAGACCTTACTAATACACAGCGTGCGGGGATATAAGCAGGTACTGCCCAGCGCGCCCTGGCGAGCGTAGCGGGAACCGATCAGTGTCCTCGTCAAATGAACCGCCGCCCCGGCCATCAGCTTGTACTTGACTCGCGATCATCCACATGTGCTTCCGGCGTTCGTCATCTCTCAAGCTACACTTGAGTAGGAGCGTCTTCGACTTTCATGAATAGCTGTGCTCACCGCTCGTTTGCAGAATTTCGATATGCTGTAGTGACGCCTATGGGACCGTCGCTGCAAATTACAATAGTTGTGAGCTCACTCTCTACTCCGGATCTCCCGTCTGCGCTGATCACCATTGCAGATATATGGGCATACTTTGATTTTCTGACCCGAAAGCCTGGACGACCGGTTTGTCACATCCAGCTAGCCGGCACAACCTTTCACGACCTTGTGGATGCAACTGGGATACAATGTCGAGAAGGTCGGATGAATGACCACGCGTAATCACGTCGCTCGCCGCATCTTGGCCGATGACTACTAGTCCACCTCTGCCATGGCGCCGGTCAGATTTCGCCTGCAAGAAATTGTATAAATACTCCAGGTGTTCGTCGAGTTTTCCTCAGAGCTGGTCTCCCCCTTACACTTCTATCCTTACCTTTCTTACCTCTTCAATCTCACCTCCCAATCCCATACTTCAAAATGAAGCCCACGACGTTCCTCACGACCGTTCTCGCCGTCTCGCTGTCGCTGTTCTCAGCGGCGGCTGCACCCCTCCCATCGGACGCATCCTTGAATGCGACCATCTCCAATCTCACAGAGCGTGCCGCTCCTCTTCCGCTCCAGCCATCTCTCGGCAAGAGCCAGTTCCTGTATCGCGCCGTCACCAACGACGAGTTAACTCTCATCACGTCGCGGTACCCAGTGGGACATTCTCCCACTGGTCACAAGGGCGAGGCAGGAGATTTCTCCTCCACGGGAGCCATTTATGCCTTCTCGGTGCGTATTTACTAGCCTTCTTATCTGTAAACGCGTTCTCAACTAGCTTCATCATAGGATATTACCCAGGCGGACAAGTGGGGCCAGAGCTTCACTACGCCGAAGTTTGACCATTATTTCATGGTCAAGTTCCAGTATACGGTCAGCCCGACCGCTACTAGGAAGGCGTACGTGGCCGGTATTTCTTTTCCTCTCGGTGTTTGTGACTAAAAGCTCCATCCTCTTTCGTCCGTTTGTAATCAGATTTGCGTCCGGTACACCAGACTGGGTCACGGTATGTCGCGATCCGCTTGCATTTGTCGGGCGTCTTGAGAGCTGATGGCGTTTCTTTACTAGTTCGTCTCCAATAACTACGCCAAACGGCCGCAGCAGGGCTTCGACATCGTCGAGGGACCTATCTCTGTGAAGTGTAGGTCTATTTCTCGGCTGCTCTCGTCTTTCCCAACTGAAATTTGTTTTCTTTGCAGCCGCTGGTTCATTCATCCCTTCGCTCGATGACAACGGCCAAATGCTTCACCAATTGGCATTTGTCACTCCGGCTGGGTTGGCTACGTTGAAGGTTGCGAGTGTTTCGAAGATACCCGTGCCTGCGGGTGCTGCGAAGCCTCGCTTCTGCCCGGGGTGCACTATCCAGTAGACGCGTACGACGGTTTTACGAGTAGGATATTTCGTATATCATTAATGAATATGGGTTACGGTGATGATTAACTATGGGTGTGAACCTTGAAAGATCTTGTGAATGCCAGTCCTGTGTTGAAGGTGTTGACAAGTGTAGGAGTAGTAGAGTACATGGTTCTTGGGCTCAACGGTTTCTTTTCCCTAGTCGCAGTGGTATGCTGGCGGTTAAGCACTGCGTGCGTTCTCTGATTAGAGACAATGTTCCTTAGGTTTGAATCGACATCGCAGAATTGGCGTGCGACAGGGTCATACTACAGTGGGGCTACCGCGTCAAAAGTTTGTCATTTTGTTCTTGAAGCTTCAATTCAAAAGAGCGAGCATCATGGGCGTCGAAAGCAACGCGCGCTTAGTATGTACTTTGCCTTCCAAATACAGTAAGTGCCCTTCCTTTTCGGGAAGACGAACCAGTTCGTTTTGGACGCGAGACTCATGCTGACTTGTCCCGGAACTCTGCCTCCCAATATTGCTTTTGCAAGTACTAGCTGTGTCAAAAGTCAAGGAGCGTTTCTCAGCGCATCGTGCGTAGTATGGTCCTTGGCCTCACTATACAACACTTACTGCTTCAAGTTGCATCTGTCTTTTGGGAGTCGATATCCAGAGCGTTCATCGGTCATCAACCTCAAGAAGCTCAGATTCAGAGCGTGAAACTCACTAGTTGCCCTCCCGTGACACCTGAATCTCGTTTCGACTCCTCGTTCGCGCTCTAAGGCCCTGGAATCACCTCGAGACTTTGCTGGCGATCGGACTGCACTGGCAGTCGCAACCGAGCATGGCCATGCCTCGGATCCTCGACAACAATACAGATGGATATGAGCAAACCATACTGCATCAATCGCACTCGGTGTCCCCGTTGGGTGTGCGTCTGCACCAACTCTACCGCGATGACGGAGGGCCGGCTCGAGGTGGCATGGCTGACGGGGCCGACGCTCGCATCGTACGTTTTCAGGCTCCTGCTTCAACATTCACTCCAGCGGATAGCTGATGTCCACATATATTGTCACGGGCAGCCTAATGCCCTTCTATGAAGTGGGCTTGTATCTGGCGAGCACCTTGAGGCAGCTCGCCGTCCCGTCCCTGTTCATTAGAGTCTTTTCCGTCAGGGAAGCCACGAGCATCCTGGCGTACACCACAGATGAGTTTTCTGCAGTCGCCACGGTAATGCATCTAGTACTCAATATCCTAACCAGGGCGGTGGACTTCTCTCTCCACGCTGTCACCTTGATTGTAGACCAGCCGACCTCCGTGCCCGTCAATGAGCCGTTCCTATTCGACACCGCGCAGAACACCTGCCGTGGCCTACGTGTTGCCGTCGCCTGGCGCATCCGACTGGCCTTGCCTTCTCGCAATAACCTGGCGGAAGCTGAAGCTATGGTACCAGCATCCTGATGTCCAGCACGCAGGTCGTGCTAAACTATTCCAACATCCTGCGGGCGATCACGCTCGTCGACACCGAGGACTTCGCAGTGCTCGTCGACCTGAGCGTGCCCGTGAATATCCCGTTCATCTCGACGATTTTCGGCGCGCGCACGCCGCTCTTCTACAACGTGACGCTGCACTACGCGAACAGCGCGTGCACGCGTGCCGAGGGGACGGTGTCGAACGTGGGGTCCGGCGCACCTCAGGCTGTACGACTCGTGCCCGCTCGACAACATTCGACGGTGACAGCACAGCGCACGTCATGGCGCACCTCGACAAGGATCTTGCGCGGCCCGCGCTCTAGCGCCTCGGACTTCTTTCCGACGTTGGCATTCTATGTCCTGACTAGCGACATCCGTTTCTTTGTTCCCAACATGGAGCATGTCACGCATTGCATGTTCCCTCTCCTCAAGGACGTGACTCCGCTTGCCCAGCACCGTACGAGCCAGAGGACGTCCAGACGAAGCTTAACGAAGTCATTCGTAAATGTCACACGCTCGGAACGCATTTGCGGTACTTAATATCCTCCGGCTTTACCGGAATCAAGGAGTTAGTGGAGGACCTCGCTAGCACTTTGGTCAGGGTGGTCGCTTAGTGATATGCGGGCATATTGAGAATGCGTACGGGGGTTTATTGTGGTGCGCAGGCTTGAGGCGAGCAACGCCGCGCTGTTTCATTGACGTAAGTGTTTAGTTGACCTTCATCTGAGTCCTTGCATCTACGTCACGGTATCCAGGAACTTCCGGAGTCGTTTTTCAAGTTTGAACCATGGCCGTACTCCCTAGTTCCATTTTGACGTACTTATGCCGAAACGTGTACCGTTCACCGACACATGGCACCTCGGAACTGTCAGGCCTTAGGCCCTGCTGCGGCTGGTCCTCTACTGCTGCAAGTAGATACCCATCCACGATAGTGCCGTACGCGAATGCGCACGGCGCTGACGCTAGGCATTCGGAGGCATCACACTCCGATTTTACAAATTCGAACGTGATCGGCGTTGGCACAAAGTTACGGAAAAGTCATGGTAAGCATTATGCGCAGTTCACAAGAATTGCATGCCTCGATGTTGCTGATCTGCAGCCAAAAACATCCATTATGAGCTTACCTTTGTCCAGATGATTCTCGTACTGCAACATTTGACTGAGTCACAATGTCGAACTTCGAGTTCCCGACACTGCTCCCTCGGGCGACTCCACATATAAGTTGCAATACGCATTCCAAGCCAACGAGTGCTTGCACCTACTCACTGGCATTTGCAGTCGCGCTGCTGCCGCAATGCGGAAATGTTAGTGATACACAGCGTGCGGGGATGTAAGCAGGTACTTGGCAATTACCCTGCATGCCCGGGCGAAGCCTAGCGAGGAGCGCGCTGATATGCTGATCAGTGTTCTCGTGAAGTGAACCGCCGCCCTGGCCATCAGCCTGTACTTACTTGCGGTGGGCGTCATCTCTCTAGCTACATTTAGCTGTGCTCACTGCTCGTTTGCAGAATCTTGAAATGCTGTACTCGAGTACACCTATACGACCCCGTCGGAATTTGAGTGCAGAGAACATTTGCTCGACTGTGCAACTGCCAATAGCTGTGGGCTCACCCTCCACTTCGGATCTCCGGTCTGCGCCGATCTTCATTGCAGATATATGGATATGCTTTGATTTTCTGACCCGAACCCCTGGATAACCGGTTTGTAAGATCCAGCTGGCCGGCATAACCTTTCACAACCTTCTGGATGCAATGTCGGAACGGTCAGGACAAACGGCCATGCGGAATCATGTCGGTCGCGGTGTCTTGGCCGGTGACTACTTGTCCGTCCCTGCGATGGTGCTGGTCAAATTTCGCCCGCAAGAATTGTATAAATACCCCAGGTGTTCGTCGAGATTTCCTCAGAGCTGGTCTCCCCCCTACACTTCTATCCTTGCCTTTCTTACATTTTCAATCTCACCTCCAATCCCGTACTTCAGAATGAAGCCCACGACGTTCCTCACGACCGTTCTCGCCGTCTCGCTGTCGCTGTTCTCAGCGGCGGCTGCGCCCCTGCCGTCGGACGTGTCCTTGAATGCGACGTCCGCCTTCGACCTCGCTGAGCGTGCCGGTACTCCCCCGCCTGTCCCGGCTGCCCTTCCGCTCCAGCCATCTCTTGGCAAGAGCCAGTTCCTGTTCCGCGCCGTGACGAACGACGAGTTAACTCTCATCACGTCGCGGTACCCGGTGGGACATTCTCCCACTGGTCACAAGGGCGAGGCAGGAGACTTCTCTTCCACGGGAGCCATCTATGCCTTCTCGGTGAGTATTCATCTACCTTTGTGTTCGTGGAAGTGTTCTCAATAGGCTTTGCTATAGGACATCACACAGGCGGACAAGTGGGGCCAGAGCTTCACAACGCCGAAGTTTGACCATTACTTCATGGTCAAGTTCCAGTATACGGTTAGCAAGACCGCTACTCGGAAAGCGTGCGTGGCCCATTTTTTTTTTCATATTCGGTATTCGTAACTGAGAATGCTTTATTCTCTTGTGCTCGTTCAGATTCGCTTCCGGCACGCCTGACTGGGTCACGGTATGTCGCGATCCATCTGCATTCGCCCGAACTCGTGGATGCTGATGTCGTTTCTTCCCTAGTTCGTCTCCAATAACTATGCCAAGCGGCGTCAGCAGGGCTTCGACATCGTCGAAGGACCCATTTCCGTGAAGTGTAAGTCCGTTTTTCAGTCCGCTTGACGTTCTTGACTGAAATACGTTTTTTCCTGCAGCCGCTGGTTCGTTCATCCCTTCGCTCGACGACAACGGTCAGATGCTCCACCAGTTGGCATTCGTCACTCCGGCGGGGTTGGGCACGTTGAAGGTCGTCAGTGTGTCGAAGATTCCTGTGCCGGCGGGTGCTGCGAAGCCTCGCTTCTGCCCGGGGTGCACTATCCAGTAGACGCATATATATTTCATATATCATTAATGAATATGGGTTACGGTGACGATTTACTACTGGTGTGAACTCGAAAGATCTTGTGAATAACTGTCATGCACTCGAGGCATTACTTAGAAGGTGAGGGAGTCATGATTTCCGGACACAACGGACTCGGTCGTAGAAAGGTTCGCAAGGAGCTCGCGATACCGGGGCCCCGTGTGGCCGCATTGCGAGCTGCTACTTCGCTTCGTGTAATAGCTTCATCTGGTATGAGAAACGAGGGTTATTCATATTTAACCTGTCGTAGTAGTTAAAAATCAGTTCAGTTCAAATCCTACAAAGTACCCGTACAACGTGCAACTCCTATATAATTTGCACGACGCGCACATTGCTCGACATCCAAATCCACTATCGTACAAAACACTAACTGCACAACAGCTATCATCAGTACAAATCAACCCAAAGCAAAAAAAAGGTTTGCATAAATCGAAACAGAGCCGTCCATCGCCATCCCCATCGTTGATATCAGTATATACCCACCTCATTCTTATCTTACACCGAAGCCTGAGAACGCGAACCCTGCCCCCGCCAGCCCATGACCAATCACAGCATGCTAAAACCCTCGCGCATTC
>SEOQ01000773.1:0-13286 GCA_004679275.1 Dentipellis fragilis
TATCTACATACATGCTTATGTACACGCATAGCATGCATTGTATCGCTCTCGTTATGCAGCATAAACCCGGATGATCCACGATGTGTGATCCACAGCTGGCTGCATTTCGGGGTGGGTATTGCGAGAATGTTACAGCAACGGAGAAACGGAGCATGCACTGGTCGCCGAGGCAGAGCGCGGCCAGCGAGGACGCTCCGAGTTTCTGAAGGTACTTGCTGCGGGTTTGTTCACAAGACAACCCGTCAGCGTCCAGCTGGACTCGGGAGGCAGAAACGAGAACGCAACTCAGGTCGTCGTGTCGGCAAAGGCTCGCAGCTGGAGGTGGATCTAAGATCCAAGGCGTACGTGGGCCCCACAGGAAAAAAGATGCCGGGCTGACGTCGAGGAGGTCGTGAAATTGGTCCGAACGGCGTTGCTAAAAACAAGCCCACAAGGACACACATCGGGGTTCGCGGGGTTGATCAGCGGAGGTAATTGTGGGCGGAGGAAAAACTGACAGATGCGACAGACCGGTCTGAGTGGTCGGGCGCTGGGACCTGGTTCTGTCCGAGGGTGCAGTATTGAGAGCACGATGACGCATGCCGTCTAGATCTCGACCGGCCGCTAAGAATATGTGGGCGACTGCCAACCTCTAAATGTGCGGTTCGTGACGTCAACACCTTCCAGCAGTAGCGGCAGTCCGCTTCGGGCCTGCAGGATCATCCTATCATCGTCCCACACGACCGACTCGTTCGCTGCTCCAAGGTTCCGAGACTATTCAATGCAAGGCACATGGCGTGCGTCTGCCTGTAGACGTCGCGACTTACGTTTTACCCCCAGGTCAATCCACGAGCCTTGTCCAGAGAACAAAGACAAAGATAACTCGCCGTTGGAGTCGGATGATCGCAGATACGTCCACCCAATCATAACTGACTGGAATGACAGCATGCTGCCCATTCGCAGTTGAGATCGCTTGGCCACTGCTGGATTCATTGCGACGTGACATCGTCCCTTGCACGATTACGGCGTTCCTTGCGGCAGTAGAAGGATGAGGGTCGGAAAAGGTGCGTAAAAGCGCTCTCTTGGCGACTCGGTACCTTCCATTGATCGCTTGTTCCAGAAATTCGATGACATGCCAATACTGCTGTATTGCCTTGGGTTTCGCCCTCGGACATGAATAGGTACATGAACTCTGTGAAGACGTGTCGAGAGTCGTGTCAACGATCCATGTATGAGTCAGATAAACTATTACTGTACCTGCAACAGTCGATATGTATGCATGCTGATTCTCGTGCGATGGGAAATCGCAAAACCAGTATCCCGTCCGGCACATGGTGGGCACACATAGAGTTGAGATCCAATGATGTCGCAGTGGAAGTCTGTGGTCTATGAGCGAAGCATAGCTGACTAGAGCTTCCGCGACCTTCGAGCAGATCTTACTACTACTAGGACAGGTCAATGTATTGCCGTGGAAGTGAGTATGGCACGTTCAGGTGACTATCTCACCACGAAGCACGCAGGCCCTTCGAGGCTGCATCCCTTCGAATGGCGGATTGATACTGTCAATGGCGTCGATCGCAGGCTGCTTCGAGCTGCTCACAGTGCTATGTGAAGAAAAGCCTAGAACGCGTCTTATCACTGAATGGGATAGGAAATAGATGCTCGGCACCTGTATGGACCTGTTCTGACGGCTTCGAGTGATACGTTCCCAGAAGCCTGAGGCCAGCTTCTGGAGCAACCGACGTCATTGTCAAAGGCAGAAGCAGCAGCGAGAATTCCAGTGGGCATGAGATTCGCAAGAATTGACGGATTGACGGTGCACCGCGGCGTATGAGAAGACGGCCAGCGCGTTCGCGTGCGTTGAGTCAGTTCGGAAGATGCCGACGCGACGCGATCACGTGCTCTGCAACGGAAGAGTTCTGGGTCTAGGCCTCTTGAGTGAGCACAACGGTTGCCACGGCGCCACAAAGCCTCTTTCTCTCTGCCACCATGTCTGCAATCTTACCAATTCGTAGAAAATGAAGGCTCTCCGGAATGCAGAACCAAGTGGTCCCCGCAGTACTCACCCTTTTCCAGGATTCTGTGTCTTGAACACTCGTTTGCCGTGGCTGGCTTGTATGGCTGCAGGTGAGTGCGCACTTTCGCCACGCATGGGAACCGATCGTTCTGACTTCTGACTTCTAGCTTGGTGAAGCTTCACCACATTCACTCTTTGGCTGTTCGTGTGACAACCTTATCGAGGCTCTCACAGCCTGCATATCGGCCACATAGGCAGGGCTAGTGCGGGGACCCTGCACGGTGATTATTTTGTCAAAGCGCAAGAAGATACGCCGTTATTGATGCGTCGGGCATCGGATTACAGCTGAAGCGAAGAAGAGTACACCAAGATCCGGGAAACTTTCTGCCTTATATGTTGTTGCCGCCACGCTTCTTTTTCTCCGTTTTGGTGGGTTGCATTGACCATATGCGGGTCGTAGGTCGCAAAACCAGGTCCAATTTATCGGCCAGGATTCCTGGATGCAAACGCAGAGGCTGTTTCCGGAGTCAGCTGTCCTAGGACACTCACTCCCTCTCCGCCTCTTCTTTGCTATCGGGGGTCATCTTATGCGGTTTCCCGCTTCTCACATATGCCGCCGGGCACCTTTTTGTTGGGTCGAGGGACGGAGGCACGGTCGGACCAAGCAGCGAAGCGTTTACGTACGGTGGACCGTGCATCTGGAAAATTGCAAGGAGGCGGGTCTTATCGCTGGGACATCCCCATCTGGCGGTTGGAGGGTCAAGTCCGCGGGCAGTCAAAGGCAGGAGCTCGGAAGCTGTCTGCGGGGAGGAAGAGGAGGATTGAGGCGTAGCGCTGGACGTGCGAGCGGCATCGAGTCGAAAGTGGCTAAGGACGATTAAGGTGATATGGGGCTCTAAAAATGCTTCTTCGGGTTTGCTAATTCGTCTGATAGATGCGCTTCTGTTCGTCGAGAAACGAAGGAACTTATCGATGAGATGGACATAGTTCTCTGTGGATGGTTCGGGAGACAGAGACGGCGGGCTGGCGAGCAGATATTCAGACAGGATCGACCTATCGACATCGATAACAGGGGCCTAGACGATGCACGCCCGGCGCAGACGTTCAAATGGACTGATAGCTATGGACTGCCCATCTTAGACAGGAAACTGGTCGGATGACGCCAGATCGGATCAAGATCCGTACTCCGCCCCGTCCTTCTCTATAAGTCGCCAGCCACCGCGCTCTCGTGCCTCCTATATAACCCTTTCGATTCTCGTCTACCAAGCCCACCTCCCTGCACCATGGCAAGCACCCACCCGTCCCTGTCCGCGCTCCTGCTCAATTTCTCTTTTTTCCGCACAGGGCGTCACTGTCGAGAGGCTTACTCCTGGTGATGGCAAGACTTTCCCCCAACGGGTGGTGCGTCTAATCCCGTCATCTGACCTCCTTCGCACCACCAACTCACGCTTCTTAGACAAGGTGACGATACACTACGTAGGCGTCCTCACCGACGGCAAGAAGTTCGACTCGAGCAGGGATCGGTGCGCTTCTTTCCATTCTTCTCCCAAGCCAGTTTGACTGACCACCCGCGCCTGTCCAGTGGTGCCCCATTCGAGACGGAAATTGGTGTCGGGAAGGTGATCAAGGGCTGGGATGAGGGTGCGTCTCCCTCTTGCTCTCCTATCGTTCCATCGAGACTTATCGATCCCATCAGGCGTCCCTCAACTATCACTTGGCGAGAAGGCAATCTTGACAGCAACACCAGATTACGTTCGTCCCCGGAATCCTAGTTACGCCGGCGCTCGCTGACCTTTGCATGTAGGCGTATGGTGCAAGAGGATTCCCACCAGTGATCCCGCCAAATTCGACCTTGAAGTTCGAGGTCGAACTGCTCAAGATCAACTGATCGTCGGCAGCTACGCCCCCGCACGCGTACGGGGCGTTGTGGTTTTAGGAGGGGCTCGGACTTGGCTGGGCTAAGTGCGCGTTGTATTGTGTGATCACATCTGTTCTTTATCAATCTGCACGACTGTATGATCCTCACCTGTATTATTGGCCTGCATCGTTCGCGCGCAATCTGTCCTGAGAGTGAGATACGCTGTATGGCCATGGTATGTCGCGTTCAGACTAAGTATCAACCTTCTTCCTTCTCCGATTTGGAGATCTGCGATCGGGACCCACAAATGCCGAATAAGTCGCAGCGCACATGCCTATTTTTCCGAAACGCGGGCGGGGACATGTCTGTGGGGCGAATATTGGCAATGCGACAAGTCGACTGTCTGATAAGTAAATCGCAGCTACGTCATTGGCCAAAGCGTCGCCTGCCAGCGTCCTGGCGTCGGTTCCCGCGTTCGTCCCAAGTCAAAGCGCTGCATGTCAAAGCGCAGGCGCAGTCTCGGTTTCGTCTACTACTTCTACATCCTCGGTCGACACGGGAAGCAACTCTAGGGCGTCTCGAACGAGCTGCGAGCACTCGCGCTGCCTCACTGACTCCGTCGGTGATACTCTCCGGCGAAGCATGAGCACGCTGATCACAGAAGGTCAGTGCTTCGATATATGGAAAAGGAAGACGGGACCCACAGCCGGCACGCCTGTCCAAGGGGTGAAAGGTCAGAAGGCGCAAATGGAAATGCGGGGAACACTTACCAAGATGTCGGGAAGGAGAAGCGCGAAGTACGAGCCTATGCCATTGAACGTCTTATTTGGACTACGAGGTTGCCATGTGAGCCTCGTTGTCGCGACAGTGAAGTGGAAATGCGTACCTCAAGTACATCGCTGCTGAAAAAATGTTTAAGGTGGTCATGGACATGAAGACGAGAACACCTGGGTAGCGAAGTCAGTATGGAGTGTGAGATTGGCGAGTGCATCGAGGGTTGTACCCTGGGTAAGGAATGAGGCACCGAGGCTGCCCTGCGTGCTGCGAATACGAAAACAGTGCTGCTCCAACTGTCAGTTGACTATGGGTAGCCCCGTTCGGGAGAGAACCCACTATGATAACTATGGACATCGTTAAAAGATCGTAAGCAAATGCAGTAAGCTAGCCGTGTGGATTAGTCTGATGGAATTGCGCTCTTCACAATTAGGGCTCACAAAGGTTAGCTATGGCAGACAGTTTAAGGTCAGTATATAGAAGTAAAATGTGATTTAGTTGCTTACGCTGATGTGAATGGCTCCTTGGGACGCCGAAATGTCCGTAGTGGCGAAACATCCACTCTGGTCAAGAACGGAGAACAGTGTTGATACCACTGGCAGATGGATTAGTGAGCTACTCTCTGCGCGAAGACAGGATTGCTCACGCTGTACGTCAAATCCCCACACGTAGACGTCGACCCCGAGCAAGGCAGCGAGGCCGAAGCATAGGCAGTACAGAATTCGTGAATCTCGTCCAGCGAAAGCATATGCCCGTAGCATCAATACCACTACATGACAGAGCAATCATCAAGGACGGCATGGCAGGACACGAGTAAAAGCAAGTACCTTGGGCTGACAATTGCTGCACTGCAGTTAGCTTCTCACATGGCCAACGAAAATGCAGTAGCACTTACAAGAGGGATTAAAGTGGCGTATAGAGGGTGGACAATGTTCGCGCACGTCTCTGCGCTGTGATTAAGCACCCACCCCCAGATGTGGAAGGGGAACACGAGCAACGGGTAGTATCGACACCATAGGTAAGCGACCTTCACGCAAGTCCATCGCGCTTGATGTATCTAGCAGGATGTAAGCTCAGCGCAGAGGTAGGCACCGGGATACATACTAGGGTATATTCGTCGCTAAATCTGAACACGGTGACGAGTTAGCATCTGAGTAGACGTAGGTGAGCAGACAATGCTCACGATATCAGCCAGTCATAAACAATCAAGGTATCTGCGCAGGCAATGCGGTCGTGTACTCAGCGAAGACCCTCATTCCATCTCAAACGACGCGACTTACAACATGCTGTATGTCCGCACACAACAGAGGTAATATCTCAATAAAACTATGTAGCTGTCGGCTGCACAGTTGTACTGACCGAGTATGCTGTACCGACCGCTAGAAAACGCGTCGGAAGACTATACGAGAAGAACCAGAGAAGCAGACTCACATATCAACCCTTCCCATAGCGACCTCTACAGCATGATCCAGCTGCGGGTTATCGCCCATCTACCGCGGGGGGTGGCCGGACGAGCAGAGACACAGTCTCTCTCAGAAAGAAAGAGAGAATCCCAGTGTTAAGGTATGTAGGGGGTTAAGGAGAGAGACGTCCGTGCTGGCGACGAGCGGACATTGGACGGTGGACAGGGCGCGGACAGTCGAGAAGACCTTCTCGCTTTATTGTCCCTGGCCGCGCCCCGCTGGGCGTCTGTATATATCTCACTGGGCGGGGATCTCCACGCCCGATCTCAAGATCCCGCTGCCCGCAACTCCGCGATTGTGGGGATCGCTCACGCTGTCCTCTCCTGCGACCACATGCACCCCGTGCACACTTAGAATCGTCGCTGCCCTCTCCCGAGCTCAGGCAAGGCACTGAACATCTCCAGCTGTTCCAATGTGCATCTGCTTCCGTCACGGGCCTCGAGGCGCGATCGGTTACTGACGGACGCCGAGGACGTAACGCCTTCTGTAGGCTTACGGACGGGCACTGAGCATCCTCTCTCGAACCCGTGCCATGGGAACCACGCTGTTCCATGACATGCAGACATCGTAGCCGAGGCACTTTAAAATACATCTGCCCATCATGGCTATATGAGCCGGGTAACACACTCATCGGCGGACGTCGGTGCAGCGATAAGTAACCTTGTCTGGCAGAACGCCGCGAACAAGCGCGAGGTGATTGAGTTCGTGCGTAATGCGGCTGCAGCAAAGTTGACACCTTCAATGCTCACAACAAGCGTCAATATCATGTCTGGAGAGCAGCTGCTAGTACGGGTACAGGCACAGGCTCCATATCGTCGTCGTCGTCGTCGTCGTCGCTATCGTCATCGTCGTCCTCCATAGATCCCATGTCCTGATGCGCACTCTCGCTTGGAAGCGCATGATGCATCGCAACGTCTATATCCATGCTTGCGTCTTGTAGATCTTCCTCCAACGTGTCCTCCGCAATCTCCGCTAGCTGTGCGGCAAGGAGTGCTAGTTGCGCTTGCAGCGACGCGCGGTCTTCTGTTGACAGAATGACAGGAGGTTGTGAAGGGTTCGCAGACGCCGTCACGCTCTGCTCAATTACAGCGCGACTCGAAAAGTCCACGCCAAGCGCTGCGAACACAGGGGGAGGTAGCACCGTCGAAGATGCTTTTGGCGGATTGACAATCGCCGCAATATGTTCGTTGTTTGCCGCTTTCGCGTCTGCGCCTGCATCTTGAAGGAATGAGCCGAAGTTGATTGCCTTGAGGATATTCTGCGCGGCAACCCAAGCGTCGCTACCTTCGCCAACATCCTCCTCCACAGCATTGTTTTGGCCCGTCGTATCGTTTATCAGTATCGGAGGTGCGGGCGCCGGAGCTGGGGCGGATGAGACTTCCGTTGTTGGTGCAGCCGGTGTGGCAGTCTTCGCAGGAGCAGGCGGAGGCGGTCGGTATGGCGCGAAAGGTGGAAAGCCGGGCGGACGTGAGTACGGATAAGGGTAGTTTGGATAAGGCGGTTGCCCGGGAGCCCCATTCGGTACGGGAGAACCGGCGTGCATATGATGACTGTGCTGAAGTGGAGCGTGTGTGAATGGGGAAGATAGCGGAGGAGACTGCTGGCCGAGCGTTGTCTGATTCATGGTTTGTGGACGCCGCGTGGTCCTCCTTGTCGGCTGGATCACCAGTTAGGTTCGTAAGTCATGAATTCAATAGAAAAGGAAGACGAACCGGTCCGCCTTCCCAATTGACATTGAGTCGGTACTTCCCTGCTTCACTCTTTTCTAGTCGCCCTTTCTTGTACGCTTTCTGCAGGGCCTGACTGGCAGATGGGCGGAAATTCGTCTGCAATGGATAGTGCGAAGCCATCCACGAAAACAACGCCTTCGGGGCGCAACCCTCAGGATCGTCGAGGTCACCAAGCGCCTCGACAATCATGTCTTCGTAGCTTGGTAGGTCATCTGCTGACATTACGTTGGGGTCGGGAGGAATTTGCATATGGTGGCGCGCGAGTGGTGCAGATGTGAAGGGGGAACCGGATGGTTGCGGGTTTGCTGGCGGCGGATAGGGATGATGCGGGTGTGAGCCCGGATACGGGTGGTATGGATAAGCAGGATTGTGCCCAGGGTACTGCGCAGCATAGTTGGGTGGTGGTGGTGGCGGGGGACAATACGCTGCATGAGGGTATGCAGACTGGTGTGGCTGGGTGAAGCCATAAGGTGCATGCGGATACGGTCCCTGTATCGAAGGCGCAAGAGTGGAGGTAGATGGCGTGAGAGGTATTGGCGGTTGGGCGGAAGGTAGATGCGAGACCTGTGGTATCTGCGATTTCTCAGCATCCTCTCTGGATGGTCCTGCCTGGGGAGCAGGAGTCCCCTGATGGCTGTTGATGAGGGAGGCGATAGTTTGAGACTGGGTGGAGGCAGGCCGAGATGATGTTGGAACAGGCTCTGTGAGCGAGGCCATCGGCGGCGGCTCTGATGCATCCCTGGTGTGTGAAGCAGAAGCCTGCTGTCCATGTGGGTAGGGAGATGCATTGCGATCCCCTGCAGGAGTAACCGAGTGCGGCAACTGTGCTTGTAACGCTGCGATAGCAGCCTGCAAATCTGCAGGCCATAGCGCGCTTTTCACATGTGGAAGTATATAACCATCCAAGGTCAGACATAGGTCGACGACCTGCGCAGGAGAGAGGGCATTTAGGTAGGCCCTTTTGAGAGCATGCTCCGCATCGGCTGCAAAGACAAAAAGGGTGCCGTAAGGTCATTACCGCAGCTCAAACAGTCTCACAAGAACATCAAGTAGCTACCTGACGGATTAGATGCCTGTACATTCGTCTGCTGTATATTCGATAATGGGGGATGGCCAGTGGAGGGGGCGGTTGTCGTATGCATTGTTCAGCTGCACAGTTTTTCATGACAAGGTTCGTATTCAAACTCCTTTCAGCCACTGCCCAGCATCTCGCGGGCAAGTCTCCGTCATCTGAGTCGATACAGTAGTCGAAACCTCAAATTCACTGTTTCCATGCACCAGTCCAAACGTCCAAAGGGGCAGCCTATAGATAATAGCAGATTGTCTATAGCAAGGCGAAGCGCTCTACGGATCGCTCGCAAATATATTTCGTGCCGCGTCGGTCTATGACGCCTCAACACACTAGCACTACCCAAGCAACCTCAATGACTGTCACTACACTCTAGACAGCAATGCTGCCGCAGCTTCCCGAGTACACTCGTCACGCAAACTGCAATGAGCGGTTCAGGCAGCCTCGGCCGTAGAGGCTGGTGTTTCAGCAGCAGTTGCTTCGGTTGACTGCTGGTCAACTGGGGCGGGCGGGAAGAAAGCAGCTTTTTGTCTCGCTACCCATCGTCGGGGCTTTGGGAAAACACGTAAAGAATCAAACACACGATCTGCAACGGAAAGCCGAACGTGACGGAAGACATACCGGGACGAAGACGTGATCCCTCTCCCCGAAATCCGCGAAGAACACTCCGTAAATTAGAGCGGCTGAAGACACATTCCGATGAGCGGTCAGCTGGCTTGGTACTGTGATGGAGCACGCACTTGGTATCAGCAGGTACCTCAGGCCTATCGTCGTCCTGTACACCCATAGTGGCCGCGGGTCGTCTGGCGAGAGCTGTACAGCAGGCGCTGCCTTGCTCGGGATCGCGGGCTTCACTTGGCTTGCACCAGCTTTCTTTTGCGAGGCGAAACGCACATTCTGTCCAGCGACGCGAGGTGTCAGTCTGGAGGAAGCATAGCGGAACATTGAGCTCCTCTGGGCCGCCGGTAGGGAGAGACCAGTACTGTAAGGAGCGGAGAGGCGGAAACCACAAATTAGGGCTTCTGATATCTTTCGGAGCCCCGTTCGCGCAACCCCAATTGTTCATCTGACCGACCTCTTTAGCAAGTCACTATTCAATTCTGCATGGAATTCTGTAGGTGTGAGGGTATAGAGTGGCCAGAATTAACGGCAGAATAATGAGCATTCTGGGGGAACCTCTATATTCAGCTTTGAGGTAAACGAAGAGGCCGCAGTGAGTCCACAGTCTCCATGTCACCTAATTGACCTCGCGCTTCTCCCATCTCAGGCGGGTTGACTCCATGGTCATGAGAACGGTGACGTTCCAAGGTGATGTTCACCTGATATGGCTGTTTTACTGTAGCTCGAAACGTATAAAAGGATGCCCTACCTCTGCCAGAGTTGATTGTCGCGATACTTACCTGCATCGTATCCTCGACTTCTCTATTGGAACGTAAGTGATCATGTCGGATCTCAATGCTACAGCTACCCCAGGCTATACCTTCTCGACCAACGCAAGCGGTCACGTCGAGACCTCGTACCTCTATCCCCACCACAACACCTCCGTCGCCCAGGAGTTGATCGCTACCGCAACTGCTCTCGTCAACCCCCGTGGAAAGGGTATCTATGCCACAGACGAGACCGCTGCTGGCATCGAGGCTAGGCTGGTTGCGGCCGCTGGCGCGGGCGGGAAGGACAAATCCTGGACCGAGGACGAGAAGCGCGAGAGGAGACGGAAGTGGAGGGCCTGTCTCTACGAGACTCTGCCAACAGGTAAGTGACTTCGCCGTAGTCCATCACGTTTACACGCTCACCATTGCTTCATCAGACTACATCTCGGGTGTCATTCTGTACTCGGAAACTCTCATCGATTTCCAGCTCGCGCCGCTTCTCAGTGCGCGCGGAATCATACCGGGCGTGCGCGCCGACACCGACTCGCACCCGCTGCCGATCTCGCTCGCCGAGCCCGCGACTCAGGGTCTCGATGACCTCCTCCCGCGTCTGCAAGCCGCTCGAGCTGCAGGCGCGCGTTTCACGAAGTGGCGTGCCCCCATCCTCTGCACCGCGTCCACGTACCCCACGCACCCTGCTCTGGAGGCGCAGGCCGAAAACCTTGCACGGTTCGCGGCTATCAGCCAGCAGGCGGGTCTCGTCCCCATCGTGGAGCCCGATGTCGACTTTTCTGGAGACGCGGATTTGCAGAGGAGCGTCGAGGTGCACGTCAAGATCATTAGCCTGATCTATGCTCGTTGCCTTGCGTACGGGGTTCTGCTGGAAGGTGAGGGTCCTTCAACTTAGCAGGAATGAATGCTCAAGCGATGTGTTACCAGGGTCTTTGATCAAGCCGTCTTTCGCTCAGCCCGGAGTGCAGCATCCTTCTCGTAAGACGACGAGTGCCAAAGAGATCGCGTTGGCGACCGCGACTGTCCTCGCTCGGACCGTTCCAATCGGGGTCGCAGGTGCTGTGTTCCTTTCTGGTATGTCTATCTATCTCAATCAACGGATGCGCCATGGGATGGTCGCTCACCTCGGATTGCTAGGTGGCCTCTCCGATTCCGACGCCGCTCTGTATCTGCACGAGATCAACCAGGTCAAGAATGCCGCCCAGCCGCCCTCGGCCCTCACTCGCTTGCCGCCACTCACTTTCTCGTTCGGAAGAGGCCTGCAGGGCGATGCGATGCAGAAATGGGTCCAGGGCGACGAGGAGGGTGCTAGGCGCGCCTTTGAAGAGCGGGCTAAGATCTGCTGGAGTGCGGCAAAGGGAGAACTGGTGATATAGAAAGGCGGTCGGCAGTATGGCTTGTCCGTGTAAACTTAGATGCTTCAAGTACGAACATGATCCTAGAAGTAGAATGTTCTTCAGTTAGCTTCAGCAATTGCAAAGGAATCGGAACCAATGGAAGATGCGACTGGTGTTACATTCGGTTTTAAGGGGTATTCTACAAGCACTGCTACCAATTATTCTTCGTCATCAAGAGTGAGGGAATTAGGGAGACAGTCTCTCAATCTTCCACTCCGGAGACTCCTCCGTGCCATCTATGCGAAGGTATCGCACTCTATCATGAAGGCGAGACGGCTTGCCAGCCCAGAATTCTATCTCACTGTATCGGCTTCGTTAGTAAGGACAAGATGACAAATTGTTTTGATACTGACGTTGGGATGATTCTCCAGCCGCCCCAGAAATCGGGGATCGGGATGTCCTTGTTTTCATCTCCTTCGTGCACACCGAAATGCTCCTCCACGTCCTTGAAGTGTTGGTGCAGCTCGTCCTCGCCAACGACACTGCTCTGCTTGCTCGCCCAAGCACCAATCCGGCTGCCCAACGGCCGGCTGCGATAGTACACCTCGCTGTCCTCCCTGCTCACTTTTTCCGCTTTGCCGAGGACGCGCACCTGCCGGTGTACCTCCTGCCAGTAGAACACGAGCGACGCATTCGGGTTCTCGGAGAGCTCGCGAGACTTGCGCGACTCGTAGTTCGTGTAGAAGACGAAGCCGCGGGTGTCGAGTGCTTGAACAGCACAGTGCGGGATGAGGGGATGCCGGACGCGGTCGCCGTGGACAGTGTCATCGCCTCGGGCTCGTGCACCTCATCTTTTATGGATTTGAACCAGGCGCGGAACTGCTCGAGGGGGTTCGGGTGGACCGTCGTCGGGGACAGTACGTAGGAAGTGTCGTATTGCTGGTGACGGGTGACCTTGATCTTGTCCGCCTCCTCCTGCACGTATGAGTCCATGGCGTCCATCTTGAGAGCGATAGGGTGGTGAAAGCGATGTCGACGGTGGGTGGATGATAATCGTGCTCGAACCAGCGGCGCTGTGACTCGAGATGATCGTAGGCTGAAATAGGCCATCTGCCTCGCAGTATACTATCAGTGGACGGGAGTTCGACAGGGACCCAGTGTTCGACATCCGCTCGTAGCACGTCCGTTCCTTCCTCGAACACTTTTAAAGAATGACGATAAATAGTGATAATTGTGTCCGCACATACTCCTCACATCCATTTTTTTTAAATCTCGAGTCTTCGATGAGAAAGCCAAATAAAAGTGCTTGAAAATCGCTCTTGCTCGCACCTTGGAGCCTCGGCAACTCTTGCTTGTAACCCGATCACGCTCAAACTTGGCAAGTACATTATGATATCTCTAAGTAGCATGAGACATATTTTTCCGATAAGAAGCATTCTCGCTATCGTGCTGTACTTGACCAGAGTCCTGAAAGCGTGACATCGAGGGCCTTTCCGCCACACTCTTTCGAATCCGTTATTCTGAGCGAACGAGTGCACCTAGCAAGACAAAGAAAGTGGCACAGATATCCACGAAGGTAGGGCATCAGTGGGTGAAAACATGAAGGGATTTGAATGTCTCGTTCCTGCGCTATATATTTTTTTTACTTCAAAAGTGTCGAACTCCCGTCCACTGATA
>SEOQ01000774.1:0-13268 GCA_004679275.1 Dentipellis fragilis
GACCCGGCTTTCGTCGTCGGCAAGGCCGGCAGCGCGACCGATTTTACGGTGGGGCGCTACGCCGGACTGGACGCCTACCTCTGCAGCAAATCCGGTAAAGAGTCGGTCGAAGTGGCGATCTACAACTACAACCACAGCTACAACCACAACTGCAGCAAGGCGACCGCGACTGTGACCTCCCCCAGCTTGAACTTCGCCGCCCCAGGCGACTCCGGGTCCCTGGTCTTCACTGGCGATGGCCGCATGCTCGCCATTCTCCACTCCGCCATGCCCAGGGGGCCATATAGCCATGTCGCCTTCGGGACTCCTGCTTGGTGGGCGGTCGAGCAGCTTAAAGGCCATTATAAGCACGCCGATTTTGATCGTACGACCTTTTTCCCTGCCTGAACGTGAATACACCCGTCTTTCTGGCATGTATCACTTTGCGCGTCACATTGACGACACTTCTCTCGCTTTTCTTCCTCATTGCCCCTTCCCTCCTCTCTGACGGCTGTAGCACCAGCAAATATGACTTCCGTGGCGCCAGTGAAAGTCAGCTCTGCAGCGCCCTCGAATGCATCACCTTCGGCGCATGTTCCGTCATCCGCGTCGGTGAAGCGCTCCTTAGCGGCTTCCTCCAGCGCAACCGTCAAGGTTACGACTACCAAGATTTCGTCATCCCTCCCGACCAGCAGCACGTCTGCCTCTATTCCTTCCACCTGTAAGCATGGTTATCTATACATATATCTCTCACAACGACTCATGGGATGATCTATTCAGCCCCCGTTGCTTGTGCCATTAAGCGCGCTGGTACCGCTGGGGTCAGTGCAGCCGCTTCCTGCGGCACCCGTGACCCGTAAGCATCGTCGTCTTCACCTTGCAATTCCCAAAATATCTAACTGTTTCCTTCGTGTATAGATGTGACGACTCATGCGATACAAATGTCCAAGATCTGTCCACGCAGAAGCGCGCCGTCCTCCCAGAAGACGAGGAGCCTGAGATCCGCACAATTTACGGGAACGACACGTCCCCCTTCTTTCCTGGCGAACATATTCGTATCCGCATCATCGAGAAGCGCGCCGAACCAACTTTAGAGTTCGACTGTACTATCCAGACGGGTATCCCGGAGGTTTGCGTACGTCCTTTACCCTTCGTTCTTTCGCACCTACATTGGTCTTACCGTGATTCTGTACTAGCAAAAAATGTGCTACGGTATCAAATGTGCGCTTCCCTGTTTCCGAGCTTCTTGACTGTGCGGATTGCTAACCGAGTAGCCCTTTTTCATCAGGCCAAGATCTCCCTCAAACGCTCACACGCAGGACCCAGGACAGGTCTCAGTGTTCCGCCGCACGGAGGCGCAACTCATGTGGCGCGACATCTCCGAACCGATGCAGCGCCAGATTTACACCGCCGTTCGAAGCTGGCCACTCGTGTGACGAGTACCCATTCGCAAGCACTCTTCAAGGGCAAGAGGCCGGCAAGGCGGGCAAACCCGTGCTGTCACCCGTACGTTGCGCTCGCCCCTTCTTTTTGGACCTCTGCTGATTCCTGCACCGGATAGGTTGCGTCCCGGCTAGATAAAACTCGGCCCAAGGTGGAAAGATCTCGGATATCTACCAGAAAAAGGACGGCAATTTTGCCAAACAAGGTACCGGAGGATGGCAAGTTCCAGATCGATTTCTCTTTTGGCCCCAACGACCGCAATGGCAACAAGGCCCGTCGGCACGGGGCATTGCGCGACCGTACCCAACTGTGCACTCAGTGAATCGCAGCAAGACAAGTACTGACCGACTACGAAATTAAATCACATTTACTCACTCGTAACTACGCACGAAGGGAAAGCGAGCTGACCGAGGACGATGCCCGAATACCAGGCTTGCTGTATGAACTGTAGGGCTACATCGAGACTTCCGACAGTACTTTCTACTCCTGGACTTGGAAAATCGCCGTATTTATTCGATGCGATGGGTTGCATGCGTCTTGCTACTGAAGATATCACTGGAAATATTACCGACATATACATAGCGCAGTGCAGGCGATCTTCAATTCTAATTCAGGGCACAAAGCGAAGGACGAATTCGAATCTTCATGTCGCCTCGCCGCCAAGCTGTCACGCTAATTGGACCCTGGCCTCATCGGGTGGTATATTCCCACGGAGACTCGGGGAAGACTTCGACGACTTGGTCTCAGAGTCGTCAACTACTCTGCATCTCTTTGCATAGAGTATATCAAACCTCCTTCGCGCTTTGCACCGTACCGTGTAAGTAAGTGTAATATGGACTTTCTGCGTACTTCCATGTACAAGAACAATCCTATGCCCGCCCCGATGACCATATTGCACGTCAGCGGCGCGTCAGGCTCCACTGAGCCTCACAGACCCCACTTACTTGGCGACCTCTCAAGTACTTATCTTGTCCTTTGAAAAATGGCCAACATCTCTCCCTTCGACTCTTCGTCCCAATGGCACTGAGCAGTCTACGATTCCCGTTCGCTCTCGCACTGNTATTCGCCCTCCCTCGGACCGTGGCGGCCTTGCCAACCACCGGGAGACGCCATCGCAGGCTCGCGGGAGGCGCCATCGCNGGCATCATCATAGGTGCGCAATACTCTATCTATCTTGCTCGTCATCGACTCACATCCCCAACAGCCTGCATCGCCGGCGGTGCGTTCCTCCTCTTCTTCTGCATCGCATACACCCTCCTCCGCCGTCGCCGCCGCTCCCGCGCAGGGGGCAGGACCAGGAGCTGCCGTGCCGCCCTCAGGCCGCATGGGCCTCCCGCTCTTCGGATCTAGGCCATTCCGTCCACAACAGGCGCCCCCGCCTCCGATGGATCAGACGCAGTATGCCCCGCCCGCTGGGCCTCCGCCGTCTTCTGCGCCGTACAATGAGGGCAGGATGAACGGTGCTCGTCCTAGCGACGGCGTTGGAGAGGCAGCATATGGAAAGTCTGGCGCTGGAGGACGTGGCGGGAGTGGCCCGCCGCCTTACGGGAGCAAAGTAAGTCCTCGTTGCGGAAATCGAGTCTGTTCTTACTGAACGTGACGCGTAGGGTGGAGATGGATCAGCATTGCCTGCTCCTCCACCGGCTCATGGCGCGGTACGCTTTATAAACACAATAAGCACGGACATGCATTGATCAATTGAAACAGGGAAATAATTTCCCCTTCGTGGGCGGCTTCAAGCAAGAAGGGGTGTAATCTGTTTGTTCATCACGACCGCTGCATTAATCCGCAGCACGATCTGAATACCTATACACAGATTAGTTCATGTCTGTACAGTAACTTCTGGCTTGACCGACTTTTGTAGTTAGTGATATGATACGGTGCGGGACCTTATACCGATTGGACTCACTTGGATCTGCTGTAACTATCGGCTTTTGCACATCGCATACTAGTATACGTTGTGTTTTCGTAGCCTTTTGGTCTGGATTCTCGAGCGATAGCTGGCACTGCAGCGAAAGACTTGCGAGTCGAGTTGTTCCTCTGTTAGCCATCTGATCGATGTACCGTTTGCCTCCGGTGCCGCGCCATTCAGCTGGTAGCATAGGGACCAGTGGGCGCTCACCGTGACCCTTCCTGTCCAAATCGGCCACAGCACCTGGTCCTCAGGCTCGCGCGCGACCCTTGCACACGTTGCAACTCCCATTCATGCCGTTTCAAACCCCAGCCGCAAGGCGCGTGAGCCCTTCTCAGCAAAATCCCCTTACCCTCGAGTGATATCGCGGCCACCGGAAGGACGTAGTGTATCGTCGCATGCACCCACGACAAGCTCGAGTCTCACTAGCCTTCTCGAGCGCTTATCACGGACGACGGGTTTTCTCTTCTTTCTCTATCCTGTCAACTCGGACGCCTTACTGCTGCAAAGGCCTCAGAAATCAGAAATGTATCCTGTAAGTACCTCTAGCCCGAGCTAGCGAGGGATTTCTGTTCTCACCGTCAAGCTCACTGCTCTATCGATCCAGTACGCAGATTACCTCGATCTCGACCCCCACCCAATAACCGACCTTCCAGCTGAAATCCTCATCCAGATCCTCCTCATGTACGTGCAAGGAGTCAGCTTCCGACACAACAACAGCCGCGGGAGATGGGTCGTCAAGATCTCCTCCGTATGCCGCCGCTGGCGTTCCATCGTCCTCGACACCAAATCCTTCTGGTCCACCATCTTCGGCCCGAGCATGCGCTTCGCACAGCTATGTCTCGAGCTATCTGGAGAGGCGCCGCTGGTGATCGAGTTCCGGACGGAGGGCGAGGAGTACGTCCAGATGATCCGCTCGGTGCTCCCCCGTGTCCGGGAGGTCCACTTCCGGGACGCGATAAGTCCCTCCTCGGTCAGCGAGATCCTGCGATCTCTCGATCGTCCTGCCCCGCATCTCCGAGTGCTCAACATCCCCATAGAGTATTGGGTTTTTCGCTCTGAAAGCTGGGCCCTGCCCACCGTGTTCGCAGGCGCCACACCCCATCTCAGCGTCCTCCGCGTGGACCGTTTCTTCGGAAGCAGCGGCAACAAATTCCGCAATCTGAGCCACCTGTCGCTCAACGCCCAGCCGAAACACGGACGCGCATCGGGCGAGCAGTTCCTCTCCTTCCTCGCGGAGAGCCCGCGCCTTCAGTCTCTTCACCTGGGCGATGCTGGCCCCACCGTCACCCGCCAAGATGCCGCCTGCGAGGGCCTGCGTCTGTCGCTCCCCTCCCTCCGCTACCTCGAACTTAAATGGTGTCCAACCGGCCTCCCGTTCTTCCTCCTCTCCCGCCTCGCCCTGCCTCCCACGGTGCGCGTGAAGATATGGAAATGCGAGACGGACAACATATCCACCCATATCCGTGATTTCGCAGTTCTGGAGGTCCTGCCGGACTCGGTCGCTACCGTGCCAACGCCCTGGCTGCAAGACATATCCGAACTGCATCTCGACGTGCCCTTCGGAACGACACTCCACGCACTCACATCCGCCTCTGGGTCGGCAAATTGCCGCCCCGGCGGCCCCCGCTTGCCCGCAGCTGGAGCGAGAGCAGGCTGCCCGGGACCTGTGCGCCCGCGAATGCGTTCTTCCCTCAGGAGGGCGGGTTCAACGGCGTCACGGCCACCCCAAGGGACACGGTCTCAGGTCTGCGACGCAGCACGACAGTCCCTGATGGGCTCTTTGCGACACCGGCACCCCAACAAGATATGCCTATGCCTATGCCGCCACCTCCGCCGCTTGTACCGATGCCTATGGCTGCTGCGCCTCCGCGGGCTCTGGCAACGGACTCACTGGCGGATTTTGCGCCGCCGACGGTGATGCTTCCGCCGATGCCTGCGATGCCAATGTGGTCTTCTGCAGACGCTCAGGCGAGCCGGCCGTCGCCGACCTCAACGTACTGCTCCTCGTCGTCAACGCCGACGCTGACGGCGTCGCCGTCGTCGACGGTCTCCTCTGCAGACGGCTTCTGCGAGGAGCGCACGGTGCAGATGGCGAGCTTCGTCGAGATGCCGTCGCCCGGGCCGGAGCCTATGAAGACCGAGCCTGGCGTGGGCGTCTGCATGGACGCGGACGCGGACACGACGTTCGCGCGCGCGGGCGAGCTCCCGTCGGACGCGGGCAGCTACATGAGCGAGGGCGGGATTGCCCTGGCGTGGGGCGGCGTGTGGGCTGCGAATGGGGCGAGCGTCATGGGCGTGGGCATGGGCGCGCATGCGCATATATCTTATTGATTGGGCTTGCCGATGTTCTTGCTCGTTGCGTGGTGCTTGTCTAATTATTCCCATTCCCATTCCCGTTTGCGTTTGCGTTTGCATTACTGTTCACAGTCTTCCTTCCCTCTCCTTTTTGTTATAGTGTCTGCGTTTTTACCTTCTTTATGTGCCTTTGTACTCATACTACCTGCTGTACTGTATATAGAGGTTCAGGTTCATGCTTTCTTGTTCTTGTGCACTTGTGCTTGTGCTTGGTCCCCGTCTCCGTCGTGGGTTACCGTTTGCATGCCGTATGTGGATCCGGATCGTAGGTCGTAGGCCGTAGGTTCAAAACGCATTCGCCGCCGGGCCCGACTCGGACTCGGACTCGGGACGCTCGCTCAACACATGCCTACTCGGAACTCGTATGTTCATGCCATGCTATGCCTTACCCTGCTTTGCTTCCATTCACTCCGTAGCTTCTTCGGCTGTATTGGTGATGTCTGTCGATGAGCTATACATACCCCCGTGGCAGCAGCGGCAGCGGCAGTAGCAGTGGAGAGGATCCGGACTCGGAGACGGGACACCGGGGGAGAGGGTCATGGGCACTGGTATTGCGCGGGGCCGGCCGCGGTCGACTCAAGGCGAAGATGATCGCGAGCAATAGCCTTAGGATGGGATATCAGACGCAGGTGCTGGTACTGGTGCAGCGCTTTTGGGCCTACAGCCTACAGCCTACAGACGCCGACGTATTGCAGCGAATCGCCGTGTACGGGGGACGTACGGTGGACCGTGATTCGGATTGCGCCCAGCTATCCTCGGAGGATGATATTGCGCGTTCACACGTTATCCCCCCATCTCATCTGCCCGTTGCTTATTGCGTTCACGGCTCGGTGCTTATTTCGTTGCCTTGTACAGCTGCAGGACGTACGGTGGCGCCGTGACGTCGATGTCAACGGTCCCGGATAACGAACGGGGCGACTATGCAGCTATAGACTGCGAGCCAGTGGCGATATAATGGTGCAGTAACGGCAGCTCAGGTCGTGGACTTGACTGATATGGCGCGCTCAAGCGGCAAGCCTCAAGCTCAAGAAGGCAGCGGGCGCCCTCGAGTTCTGAACATTAACGATTCTCAGGCTCAGAGAGTGCTGAATGCGCCGAAGGCGAGTGATCCAGGCAGGATCCTGCCGCGCGCATTCATATCGGTAGATCTGCAGCTGGGTTCCGGACAAGCTTCTGCTTAGTGTGGGTGTGGTATGTATCATGTATGTATACAGGCTGCGAACGCGCTACGCCATCGTACAGATCGATCCATCCGGCTGTGTCAGTGTCAGTGCCTTCGACTTCCCTTCCAGTTCCTACGTTCCGGTTTCTAAATCCTGGTTTACAGCCCTCGTGCGTCAGTTCGTGTTCGCCGTTCGCCGTTCGCCGTTCGCCATCTGCGCCCGGCATCTCGCGACTCGCGACCTGCGCCTACTCGTTGAAGAACTCGAGCGGCGTGTCGGCGGTCTGGAGTGCCTGCCAGGTGGTCGGGTGGCCGCCGGCGTCCTTGTTGCCCTCGTCGGTGAAGAGCGAGTGGAATACGACGTCGGCTGCGCCCTGTATGTATAGATGGTAGACATGAGTGGTCAGCGGCGGCCTGTCGTCGCGTACGAAGCGCATGTACGTACCCCTTTGGGTGGGTCGTGGATGCTGCGCGCATCGGAATGAGCATGAGCATGAGCATATATACAGGCTAGACGCGCAGGACAAGTACGGGGACGCACCGGACATGCACGAAGCCCTCGCCGGCGGCGTCCTGGACGGCGGGGATCCTGATCTTGCCGAGGATGACGGTGCCGTAGGACGTGGGCGCGCTGCGGACGAGCACGAGGTCGCGCTCGAGGTGGAAGCCNGCGAGNTCATTGTCGGAGAGGCCGCTCGCGCGGGCCCACATGCGCGGCTCGTGCTTGTCCCAGTCGTGGCGCGACTTTACGACGGCGGCCTTGATCTGGTGCTGGACGTGGTGGAACGCCTCGAGCGCATTGGGGTGCGGCGCGTGGGGGTCGTTGAAGGTGAGCTGTTCCTCGGTTGCTATGCGGGCGCAGAGCCTCAGACGCGAGGGTGAGCGGTGAGTATGGGGGGAGACGCACCCATGGTGGATGAGAGAGAGATGGAGGGCCGGGCAATCGCGATGAAGACCTTCCCGATATGGACGAGGGGTTGATTTGCAGGCGCATCGAGCGCGGCGGGCAAAGACTCAGACAGTGTTCAACCTGTGGATGTCTCAGCAACAAGCCGTGCCCAAGCCTTCGCTCCAGGGGGTCAGGATCAGAGCAAGGAAAGGCGCCGTCAAGGCACACGCTAAGCACGAGCCCACCGGTCTGTCGCTTTTTTCCTTCTATTTCTACCCATCCTCATGCCCCACCAGTCTTCAAGGACCAGCTCTACAAGTACCTCGAGACAGTCCCCCAGGGCGATTTCGACGCCGTCGCAAACAAACTCCTCCAGGCTGGCTCCACGCTCGAGCTCCTCAAGTACTCCGATGCCCTCTTCGAGGTCCTCATCGTCGGCGGGCTGCTCCAGCCCGGCGGCTCCTACCTCGACGAGGACGGGCCCACATCGCCCTTCTCGCTCTTCCAGGCCAAGGAGCCACCCCAAGTGGACGACATAAAGAAATACGTCGAGGTTTTCACTAAGCTCATCAGGCGGTGCGTCATGTGTTCTGCGTCTCCTATTGTCACTTTGCGTGTGCCCTGTCTCGTGCGTCGTGCTCATGCGTGCAAATAGGTACAAGTACCTCCCAGAAGCCCCTCGAGGAGGGATCCCTCCCCACACTTTTGCAGTATGTCAGTCGCTGGGAGGAGCCGCAGAAGGAGAAGTTCGCTATCGCGGCTGGGCTACTGATCGCCCAGGGATTCGCGAATGCCGCGTGCCTCCAGAGTCTCACCAAGGACCACCTCGTCAAGAACGGTGCGTCTATCATTTATTGCTGCTATCATGACCTGCTCATGCGTGGCCCGCCGCAGACGTCTCCGTGAGCGTGCTGACGATGATCCTGCGCGCATACCTCACCGAGCAGTCGATGGACCACCTCGCGGGCGCACTGAAGCGCGCCGGCATCAAGGACCTGCTCGCGTTCTTCCCGCCGAACCGCCGCGACGACAAGATCCTGGACGAGCACTTCCGCAAGGAGGGCCTGCCGCAGATCGCAGAGTGGTGGACGAAGAAGCAGAACGCGCTCATCCGCGACGAGATCGTCAAGAGCGTGCATGATATGCTCGACCGCGAGGATGCGCCGGACGATGTGCGTGCTCCCTCTCATGTTTTCTTCTCGTGTCTGCATTCCGCGACATGTTTCGCCCCCATCACTCCTTGCGCTTTTATACGTATCGACGGCACGTGCTGAGCGATTCTGCAGATCATCTCCTCCGTCAAGTCCATCGTCGAAGAAAAGCCGCTCCCCGAGTCCGAGCTGATCACCTGCCTCTGGCAAGGTCTCATGAGCAGCGTCGACTGGAGCGCGCGGGCGGACCAGATCGAGGGCCTCGCCCTCCGCGAAGTCACCGTGCGTCTTGCCCTCCCCCCTCTTTCATCCTTCCATCGCTGAGCCTGGGCGTGTGCCGGCAGAAATACGCGCCGATCCTCGAGCCGTTCTGCACGAGCGCGAAGACGGAGGTCGCGTTGATCAATACTGTACAGGTGTACTGCTACGAAGACACGCGCATCATGAAGGCGTTCCCGCAGATTCTCAAGGTGCGTCCTCCTCCTCCCCCCTTTCCTGCCCTCTGTTCTATGCATGAGGTTATGGGTGTGTGTATATGTTGGCTAACTGATACTTGGTGTGGCGCGGTGCAGGTGTTGTATAACAAAGACTGTATTTCTGATCAAGCTATTATCTATTGGCACCAGAAGGGCTCGAAGCCGCAGGGCCGCCAGCATTTCCTCAAGAGCACCGAGGCGCTCGTGAAGGTGCGTCTGTCTCTCCTTCCCCCATCTGTTTCTCTATCTCTCGTGACTGAATGGCGATGCTGACATGCACGTTGGTGGTACAGTTCTTGCAGGAGCAGGTGGAAGAAAGCGACGAGGAGGAGTAAGGCATAGGGAGGGAGTAGACTAACGACGTAATGTGACGACCTGCTGGTGTGCCGCCGCTGCGTGCGACTGGCTGTATACAAAGAAAGACATACATATATGCGCGCATATACTCCCGGTCCACTGAATCTGCAAGTCCACGCCCGATTCATATTCATATCGGCGGGCCGAGAGGCAAAAAGAAAGAAATCACGAAAGGAAAAGATGGATTGGGCTAGGAATTCGACATATTCGATTTCGGGCGTCGACGACCAAGAAGTACATTTTACTGTCTATCGATTACTGGGTACAGCGATCTACAAACGAGACACGGACACGGGCACGAAATGGGAAATTAAGAAGAGAAGACGGACAAAAGCACAACTGACGGCAAAGATAACAACAACAGAAACAGAGAGACAGAGGGACGGATAGGACTACAGGCAGCCGGCACAGTACTGATTTAGACTAACGAATAGGATGAATAAAAAGAATAAGGACACGGCGCAGCGGTCCAAGACTGATTGACTGACGCAAGGGGAGGGTCCGGGATACAAGGGCTTCAGACCGCAGTCGAAGTTCACCACGCCTCAGGCATAGGCGCAAACTCGCCCGGCCACCCGCTCGCGCGGTTGAGGTTCATGAAGATCCCGTCGGAGCCGTTCACAGGCAATCCCAGGTCCGTCAAATTCTGCACCAACCACAACCACACAATCAGCACAATCAGCACAAACGTCCGCATGCTTCCAGATAGAGAAGAGCACGCACCTGCGCCTGGAGCCACATCGGGATGTCCGCCTGGCTAAAATGCACATTCGTCGGCACGACGCTGTTGGGCCACACGAGCCCGAGCTCCTCGAGCGTGAAGGGCACCGTGCTCGGGTCCGCGTAGGATGCGCCGGGGCCGGGCAGCACGGACTGCAGCGTCGCGCCTGCGCCGGGCTCGATCACGGGCATCGGCGTGCCGGGCATCGTCGCGAGCCGACTTTGCGCCGGAGGCTGGCGAGCATGATGCGCAGCGTCAGCGCGTACCTGTGTGCGGTATACGGTGGTCAGCATGAGCGTGCACGGGGGTAGAGAACGGGGACCGGACGCACCGCTCGGCGGCGACCTCAGAGAGCAACTGCGCGAGCTGCTCGACTTGGCCTGTGATCGCGGCGAGGTCGAGCTCCGCCGGGAAGAGGTTCGCCATCTTGAGGAGGAAAAGTCCGGAGAAGGCGGCCGTGACGAGGCTGTCGTGGACAGCATACCGCAGCGCAGCGCGATACGCCTGTGAATTGAGGAACGTCGAGAGGCAGTTCGTGGCCGCATCTTTGGCCTGGAACGCGAGCTCGCGTTGCTCAAAGGGCATCTTGTCCCACGAGACGCCGCGCAGCGCGACGCAGACGAGCCAGAGCTTCGCGTAGTGCAGCTCGCCGACGAGCAGCTTGCGCAGCAGCGCCTCCTCGTCCATCGTTTGTCCTGCCCGGTCACAGATCAGCAGCGGCACGCGGGCACGGGCGCGGGGGCGATGCAGGCACGCACTGTGCAGCTCGTCGCAGTCTTGCCACCACTTGTCGAGCGCGACGCTCGCGCGGCGGATGAACGAGAGCGTGTTGTGGTTCACCTGGCCGTTGAGCGGCGAGAGCGTGTCGTAGATTTGGGCTGCCCGGGTCCGTACGGTCAGCTGTAGTATGCGGCAGGTTGACTGGAATGGCTTACTCTTCTGGGCGATCAGCTCGACTTGAGCGATTAGGCGCACATCGGTGGGCGAGGCCATGGGGTGGTTGAGCAGGATCCGGCAGTGCTTGATCGAGCTTTCGTCACGAAGCACGATGGGCCTTCCCGTCCCTAGACTCATCCTAAGCAGCGCATGAGTCGCTACAGCCTCAACTACGGCAGACGAAGGACGTACTGATGATCAAACCAATACAGGCAGAGCCAGATACGCGAAGACACGACCAGGTCGCGCTCCTCTTCTTCCGTGCGGTGCTTCCCGTTCTCCTCGGCAAGCTTGTCCAAGGCGCGGTGCAGGCCTAGGTCGAGCGCCATGCGCAAGGCATGCCCGCTGGGGAGCCATCCATTCGTGCTCCATGCCGCCAACAGTAGCATGCCTGGGATCGTCTCAGAGACCCAATCGTCGTGCGTTCATGATCGGTGTGCTTACCTTGCACGGCCTCTTTCCGGACTACAGGTCCGAAGAGGGAAGAGCGGGCGATACCCTGTGCTTCTTCCAGGGCCTTGTAGAACGTCGGGCCGGGAGGGTTGTTGCCGCTCCGGATTTTACCAGCGACGGCGAGGATAGCGTCGAAGGTCCAGGGAGACCGCTCGGATAGTCCCTCATAGGTATCGTATGAGGGGTCGAAAAGGGGAATGAAGAGGTGGCAGCCGGAGAAGAAGCTGTGGGTTGGTAGTCAGCGATAGCGCTCGACAAGCCTAGTATCCACGCACATATGGAAAAGTTCTCTGGCTTCCGAGTCCGAGACAAGGCCCTGCAAGCAAACATCAGACGTGAGAAGCATGGAAACGGCGATGGACAATATGCAGACCTTCTCGACCACGTGAGGGAATGCATTGTGCGGTATAGGTTCGGCCTTTTTGCGTTTTTTGACCCTGCCAGCGAGCGTCAGTAAGCGCACCCCCAAGCGACAGATATGCAGACTTTGGCGGGGAGAATGAGGGTGCGGCGGCGGCCTCGGCGGCAGCGTTGGCGAGGCCCTGCAGAGCCTCGATGGGAGCGTTCAATGTTGATCTAGGGAGGGCATCCTCGGACTCGTCGTCGGAAGATGATGCGGAGGTTGGCATGATGCCGTAGTTTGCATATTTATGAGGCTGCAAAAACGTTAATGAACCATTGATGGGCGATGAGGAGACAACGACGGACCGGAGGTGCAAAGCCAGGGAGAGGCGGGAAGGTGCGCTGGCTGGCGCCATTCTGGTCGGACACCCCGCCGAAGCCTTCCAACCCTGTGCGCGTCCCAGAGACGTTCGCAGAGTATCCATGTCCATCACGCATGCTCGAACCGTAGACCGGCGACACGGGCCCCCCTGCGTTTGCTTGGGACTGGCTTTGAATCGCGGCCAGTATCCTATCCAGCGAGGACTGCATGCCGATCATTTGACTCTGCATGACCTGCAGCAAGGAGTTAGAGCCGATCCGGGATGAGAGCTAGTAATGGAACATACGACATACTGCCCCTCGAGGCGGGAAAGCCGTCTGCAACGGCGGTCAGCAACGACGGCGGGCGACACGACAGACGACGCACTCGAAGCTGGCATTGGGCATGCCGGGAGCAGCATCCTTCTTCTTCTCTGGTTTTTCGAAAACACAGAGGGTCCCGCTGAGTTGGCACCGACGACAGGGAGCCTGTGGGGAGGGGGCCGGGCCGGGGGCGGTAGGGGCGGGCCAGCGCAGTGAGAGAGACGCTTGACGGGCGAGCGGGCGCAACTGACCTCTCCTTCGCATCTGTTCTTGCCCTTGCGGCATGCCGTGCATGCTCGCGCCCCGCGCTTCGGGATGTGTGTTGAGTTCGTCGGCGGGTGCGACGACGACGGCGGCGGCTCCTGTGACGACATGGCGACGTCGCCGTGTCCTCCGTTGCCCGGG